>PVJO010001399.1:109795-174349 GCA_004026905.1 Hystrix cristata | reverse complement strand
GTGCAACCTAGATATTTAAAAATTTTTTCTTAAATAAATGAACATCTAAGTTAGTGAAATTAGGCAAGTTTAATATTTCTTTGAGCCTGACAATAACCATAGAAACTTTAAAGTCAGAAGAGACTTGGAACCCAGGTAAGCCAAGCTGCTTCATTTACTGGTGTTTTAGTTACTTTTCTCTCGTTGTTGGGACAGAATATCCGACACCCAAAGTTAGGGGAAGAAAGGTTTATTAGCTCACAGTCTGCAGAGGTTTCAGTCTATAGTCCGCTGGGTCTGAGGCAGGGCGGAACGGCAGCAGACCAGCAGCAAAGTCAAGTCAGGAATACAAGGAATGTAGGCGGGGGATGCAAGCAAACAATGCAAACAAGCAGCTAATTAGCTTCTTCCTGTATCTTTTATCTAGGCTACCTGCCCTTAGGGCGGGTAGCATCCCATCCTTAATTTTAGTTTCACATCCTTGATCCCAGCAGAACCATGTCAAAACGATCAGTGGATTAATTTAGTAACCGCACACTCTAGATCCAGCTATCTCTTACCGCATGAGGCTTTGGGGGGACATCTAGACACAAACCATAACAACCGGTGACAGGTTCAGAAGACACATCTTGTGTCCAGAGTCACTGAATACTGACCAGCAGGGCCCACTTCTGGATCCAGGGGTAGATCCTCACATTTTTCTCACTGAACTCTGTGGCACTTGAATAAGATCCTGAGGGAGGTGAATTCCCCGAGACAAACTTTTTCCGGCTGCTAATAAGTGACTAGGAAAGGAAAAATAATGTAGGCGGCATTAGTATTTCACTGATGGATTTAGTTACAGAGATTAAAGTGTCAGCTTGGTGTGCTTCCAGCACGTTGCTGATTTGACACTAGCTTTAGAGTGAAGGTAAAGACATCCAGAGCCGCCTCCTTGACGTGTTGGGTAGCAGTGTCCCGCGGGTCTTTCTCTTAAAACTTTGGTTCATTTTGTCACCGTGGGTCTGGTTGGCTCCAGAGAGGCCCACAGCTAGAAAGAATAACAGGGGTGTGCAGTTCAGGCCCGAGACCTGTTGGCACTAAAGTGTGGGAAACGTTCTCACAAGGCCTGCCCACAGTCAGCCTAGTCCAGACTGAGGTTATTAATCTTTCATGTCCCAAAACACTCAAGTCTCAGAGATTTGAAAGGAAAAATAAAGAGGGGAGGTGGTGTGGTAGAGTAGAAAGAACAGCAGAAGCTGCCTTGGGAGACTGGCATCAAGTTCCTCAGTGAAATCAAGAGACTTCCACAAGCCGATGCCAGAGCTATCTACCAGCTTTAAGAGCGGGTTTGGGCCCTGTGAGTCCTGGCCGGTTCTGACAGATCTAAACGCACACAGGCAGAAGGAGTAGTGCTTACAATCGTGCAGTCTGACTGCCCGGATTCCAGTCATGGCTTTACTATATCTTGGCTATATGCTCTCAACTTTCGATGCCTCGATTTCCTCATCTGCAAAATGAGCCTCTAAGAGTTGTTCTGTGATCATGTAAGTGCTAGTTTTTGCTACTCTTATCTTCTGACGCAGAAAAGCATGCCCAGAAAAGACATAGATGAGAGACGGCCAAAAGCCTGTGGCCACTTACAGAGGAGAAGAAAGAGAGCTCCCAGGCTCTCCTCTGTATCTAAGTAGCGTCAAAGGAAATGGTGCTCAGCACATAATAAATAACCAAGGTTCAAAATGGCTCACACACCTTGATCTCATTTCTGAGAAATTACGTATAAAACCCATTGCAACTACATAGGTAAAGAGGAAACAGAAGTATGTTAGTACCAACTGTCTCCAGGAGGACAGTGAGGTGCTCGTCATGGCCTCTATTTTCCATTTTATTTCTTATATGTCTATTTATGTTGCTAAATTTGTTCAGCCAATGTGTTTCTTTGTGGGAATAAAATGTTTTAATATTAACACTAGAGAAAATCAATCAAATTTTTGTCAACGATTTTATTGTTTTATAGATTATTCATCCTCCAGGACCCTGAGTCATTCTAATTTCATACCTTTCCACATGAATATTATTTTTACAAATGTTTCCAGGCACAACAAAACAAAAACTGAAAGAGTCCGTGGTAAATTGAAATGCAGTAATTAGTTGTTGAAGGAGTGAGGGAGAAAGCACTATAGGTAGACTCTTCATTGTCTAACAACTGATGATCCACACAGTGAGAACCATGGTCCTCAATCTGACTCATAGTGTTGCTCTAGTGTCACAGGAACACACACACACACACACAACACATACACGTGCTGAGTTTCCCCAGCCCTTAGAACTCTGTAGGTACAAATGAAGATGCTTTAATGGTAATAATTCAATTTCCACTGGCACCTGTCTCCACCTGTTTAACACAGAATCCTCTGAAAATAACAAAGTCAATGGATAATGAGAAAGTGAAACGGAAATTCTGTTCTTTTGCCTTTAAAGTATTTTTTTCTAAGTTGATTTCTAACATATCGAACTTTTAAAATAACTTTCAAAAAGTACCTTTAGAAGGACTATGTGTATTTGCTTCTTCGAAATCTGAGGGCCACGTGAGTGTAGGTGTGACTTGTGCTTCTTTTTGTGCAGAGTCTGTGTCCTTAGCCTCTTTCTGGAAGGGAATGGATGATCTTAAGCGTTTTCTATGTCTTAGAGCCATGGGACAGTATGGGGCACATGAAATCCCCAAAAAATCTGGAAAAAAATTTTCAAAAGTTCTCTTGCCTTTGGCATAACTGGGTTTCTTGGACTCTCCAAAATCAGGCAATTATCACACGGCAAGGCTGGGACACTTTCTGCTTATACGGGGCTGCTTTCTTTTCTCTGCACCAAACAATAATTGAGATGGGATCTCGAGGCCCCGGCTAGGAACGCCCCAAACAATTTCCCTCACAGACCTTCAGTCCTTCTTCCTCCAGTAATCCAAGCAGAGAAGAGCACATTTAGAGATTTAATGAGCAAGAGAAGATAAACCCCAAAGCATTTGTGGCTTTCAATAACCCATTCTTTCTGAAATATTCAAATGGTGTTTTGAAGCACAGAAAAGGTGAAGATGAGTAAATGAGTTGAATTAGGCTCTTCTTAACATTTCATTAGATGTCTGCCTCATAGCTCAGAAAACCTAGAGGCCCACAGGCTCTTTGTGTTGAAATAGCCTCCCCTTTGCATTACTTCTGACCCCTCAGTGCCCATGCTCCTCCACTTAGCCCTGGGACAGCCCTGTCTCAGTGCATTAATGAAATCACTAATGTCTAGCTGTATACACCCTAATACCACTGTTTCTAGAATGACATTTATATTATGCTCTGCCCCCTGTATCTTTCATGAGAGAGTTTTTACATGTCACTAAAAAATACGGGATAACACTCTTTATTAGCCCCCTGATACTCCAGACCATCAATACTTGTCCAGGCCCGATGAGATCATGCTATGGTTCTTAATCGGAGTGAAAGAAAGCAAGAAATACCTTTATTAAAAAATCAATTAAAAACCAGTTGCCCCCAAGTAAACAAAAAACATTGCTGGGGCCTGAAGAGAAGACTAATCATGAAATGAAGTGGCAAGAGGCAGTAGTGAGGCAAAAGCCTGGAAATAACTGGTCACCTCCATTCATGTCCACGCTCTTTTTGTGTTTAGATCAGACTCTCTCCTGAAAACACAAAAAATGTGGCTACTTAACGTTCTCATGTGTTCTGAATATTTTTTCTAGGATCAAAGATGGATTTCTGCAGAACTATCTACAGACATATCTTGTGCTCAACACACCCAACCTTAAGCAGGAAACCTAAGGGACATTCCAGGGTCCTTGGATTTCTGCTTCAGAATCAGCTGGGGTGATGACTTAAAGTACAGATTTCAGGGTCCCATTCCCAGAGAATCCTTTAAAGTTATGTTGAGTAGAACCTGTAAGTGTGCATTCTACACAGCCATTCTGGTTGGGTCTCATAGAAAGGAAAGACCAAGAACTACTCCTGTAAGATCCAGGACCTTCCTAGGGCAGAAGGTTCACCAGATGCTTCTCTCTCCCAGTGCTTTCCCCTGTGTAGCCACTCCCACCAGCTGGAACCTGGAACTTTCTTCTCCCCCTAGAAAGTTCCCTCAAACCCCACTGCTATCTTGCCTGACTCTCTGTTCAGGCAACCACTGATCTGACTTTTACTACATAGGTTAGTTCTGCTTGTTGCAGAACTTTTGTGTAACTGGAATCATATACGCTGTCATGTCTTGCTTTGTTTTGCACAGTGTTTTATCTATGATTTGTCATGATATAACGAATGTGTAGTAATCGGCACAGTGCTGGGCTACATTTAACTAAAGCCAGTTGTTATAACTAGCAATGACATCATTATTAAAATTATTTCATCCTCTGATGATTTTTATTACTATTTTAAATTTCTTCAATATTCAAAATTAATGGGAATAAATATATTGGGGGGTAGTTGGGGATTTAGCTCAGGGGTAGAGCGTGTGCATAGAAAGCTCAAGGCCCTGAGTTTGATCCACAGCAGCCCCCCACCAAATCTTTTGGGTGGTCACACATTTTGGAAAAATATTTTCTTTGCCAGCTATTTGTCTTCCTGTTAAAAGGTCCAACCTCTTCAGGGTATCCTGAGATGTCAGACACAAGATGGCCAGTTAGCCAGATTGCATTATGCCTACCACATAGACACTGGTCACCAAAGCTCTAAGAGTGACAACAGCAATTTTATCATGAGTTCCTTAACAACTGGTTTGCAATTGTTATGTGAATATTCCTACCTCACACGTACTGGTTGTGAATGAATAGGGAAGCTCGTGAGTAATGAAACCAGATTCCTTCAGAGCTAAGAAGGTGCCTTAATGAGAGATCAGCTCTACCTACTCCTCAGCTTCTAAAAAGCTGACCATGGGGTCATGTGTGTTCCCTTAAATTGCTTACCATTTACAATTATGACACTTAGAATACAGTTATTTGGAAAACCAAATGGAATATGACAAAACACAAATATTCTTGTGCTCAGGTTTGGTTCTATAGGTTTTTTGTTTTGTTTTTTTTTTTTGAGAGAGGATCTCACTCTGTACTTGGGGATAGCCTTGAACTTACTATGTAGCCTCAGCTGACCTCAAACTTGCAGTGATCTTTCTGCCTCAGCCTCTCACGTGTTGGGATTACAGGAGTGCACCACCATGCCCAGCCTCAATTGGGGTTTTTTAATATAGGAATTTATATAGCACAGAAACTAGTGTTAGATTTGTTTTAATATTTATGTATTTATTTTTGTTAAGAAGCCTTTCATACTGAAGTCCCTCCAGAGCAGATTTAAACTCTTTCCAGGAAAATTAAATCTGTACCTAAAAACCATATATAGCATTAAGCTCTACTGAGTAAGGTAAATGCCCTCGGTAGAAAACCCAATATTAGATATTATGTCCTGTTTAGAAAAAATAACATTAATATTAAATAGTTCACATCTGTAAGAAAATAGCGACATCAATAAGCAAAGCAAAGCAAAACGAAAGCAGAAGCCAGAAGGTCAACTTCTGACTGCCATGCTGATGGTGAGAGAAGAAAGTTGAGCACGTGCAAGGTACGTTTTATTCCATGATGTTCGCGATAGAAAAGACGAGGAAGGAGGAGCCAGAAGTCCTCCCAGGAACATTTGAACGAGCACACTGAGTCCCTGCCAGCTCTGGGCATTTACAGCCAGACTGAAAAAATCCTGTTGTCTTACTTTTATTGCAAAATTGTGGGCATTTCTATTCATTCATTTGTCCCCCAGATATTTAGTGCCAGTTTCTGTGAAAACTTCAAGCTTATTCTGGCTCTGTCCTAAAAAAAGAATTTCATTTTAATGTGGAAAGGTGTCCATGCTAAATTTAAATTTTTATTTTGACTATATTTTTGGATCTGTAGACTATTACTTCTTTCCAGCAGATAAAGCTACTTTTGCATCTAGATCCTACATGGGCCTCACCAGGTACGCTCTGTGCATCTTATGTGTGGTCTCACTTGTGACCTCCTTGGAGGTGAGGACTATGTTTACTGGTCTTTGTTTTCTCTCTTAACATAAGATCTGGATCCCAAAAATTATTCAACAATTTTTCAAATGAGTAAATGAATAAGAAGAGAGAAGTTCTTCTAATTTTCCTTATTAAAAAATATTTTCAGAAATAAACACTTAGAGAAGGCAATTCAGTTAAAAATCACCTGGAGAGGGGCCTAGGGATTTAGCTCAGTGGTAGGACGCCTGCCTACCAAGTGCAAGGCCTGAGTTTGATCCCCAGCACCCCAAAAACTCACTTGGAGAATAGATTTTCAGTGCTCATATTTCAGTATAGAAATTCTGGTTGGTCTAAGGTGGGTCTCAGGAAGCAGGTGTTTAATGCTACCCACGTGATCATCAGGCACATCTGGGAAACAATGCTGTAAAGTAAAATTACGTATAGGAGATAAATGGGAAAATAAGGAAAGGTATTTTGACTGGAGACTTACTTGCACGGGCAATAAACACTCGCACATAACACATTTTTTTTAAGTTAGGCTAATGTTGCATTCATTTAGAGAAAAGTTCTGCTTCGAGCCAGCTTCCTCTCCTTGGACACAGTAGGGACTGTGACTGCCACTGTGGACCACAGCCGTCCCGTGGCCACCACTTCCACTTCCTGACGTAAATGAGGGCCATTCCGAGGTTGTCTGAGAGGCAAATTTACTGCCCGTCAATTTTCACAAATCCTGTGGGTCTTGTGAAATCCTCTTAAATGAGTAGCAGAAACAGGAACAAAACTGGAAAATTGAATAGGAAATGCCATAGCTCAGAGTGAAACACGAATGTCAAAAAGCACAGGCCCAGTGTGATCTGGTATAAGCCCAGGCTGATTTGGTAAACACATATTTTAAGGAAAAGCTTCAGATATGCCCCAATTATTGTATAGATGTCCAGTTTAGAACACAACAAATGGAGTAGTGACTCTAATTGGCTCCTTGGACAAATTCAAATTTTGAATAAACCAGAAGAGTGAGACTGTTGTAGCATCATTTGGTGGAAACTTATTCCAAAAGCATTACTTAACTGACCCCCTAAAACATAGTATGTCTCTACTTAGAACAAGTCACCGAGTGCCACTTGCAAACATATAAAGCCACAATGATATGCACTGATGCCTCCGCCCACGAGTGGCTGGCAACATGAGTAGGTCACCTTTCCTCCTTCTCAGCCTCAAATGCAATAGGCTTCAGTGCAAAATTGCTTATTTGCATCCCAGTGTAATTGAACACACTGTATATATCTGTTCACATCTCCTCTGCTTGGTGCTAGAAGTATAAAGTGTCTGATCATGCAGGGTTTATAATAAGACAGAACAGTTCCCTAAAATAAATAACATCATAAGAGTAGAATGTGCTAAGTCTCCAGTTGTGATATAGACCAGTGCTTCTCAAACTTTAATGTGCATATGAATCTGGGGATGTTGTTATAAAGCAGATTCTGATTCAGTAGGTGTAAGACAGAGCCCAAGTTCTGCATTTCCAACAAGCTCTCAAGTAATGCTGATCTGAGGATCACAGTTTGAGTACCAAGGCATTAGACATCCAAGTAGGTAGCCAGGAGAGGGATACAGATGTAATCCTGAGTCACAGACATATGGACATATGGATCACATTTAAAACCAGGAGACTAGCTGAAGTGGCCAAGAGAGGATTGTGGAGAAAGAAGACCAATGAGTAGAATGTCAATGATGAATTTCATGGGAACAAATTTGGCTGGCTCAAAACACTTCTTTTGAAAGTATGCAAACAGGAGACCAAGCTTGGGATACAGTTGCAAAGGGACTCAATGCCACTTGATGGGATTTGGACTCAAAGAAACAATTCCTATTCTTCATGGTCTTGAGGGAAATCTATTTGTTCATACAGCTGACGGCAAGATGACCTCAGCCTCATGTAGACACATCACACCAGGCTTATACAAATGGAGTCACATAAAACAAGTTAGGCTAATGCGCTACTCTGAGACTTGATAATTCCACAAAACATTAAGAAAGCAATTTGAGTGACTTTCTCAATGCTGCAAGCAAGTTATTCCTGTAACCGAGAGCAGACTATAAATATGACACATCTCTATTTGGTAATTGCTTTATATTGGATTAGGCCTAGCAATTTTCTTGTCAGAGACAGGCATGAAGTAGAAAGAGTGGGAAAATTTGTACAGCTTGGGCCGTTTTTGCAACTTGAAAACCCATCTACAGTTATTTTCCTTTAAATTAAGAGGGCAGATTTGGCATTCGCACCATGTTTTTCTCTTGTGGTCTTTTTAGTTTGATACTCTTTAAAGCCGAAAACTTTATTAACTCTGTTAAATATAGACCTGTTGTGTCCTCTAAACTGATCTGACTCCATCCCGAGAGTTGTTGTGGGAGGTAGATGAAAAAGTAGGAAAAACTTTAGGAAAGAGTGCACAGGACTTACTCAGCCCTTCTCTCCAGTCATTAAAACAAATGTGCAAATCCCCAGGACTGAATTAGCTTTGTGGAGCGAGCTGGTCCCATGAGTTTACGTGCCTTTCATACGTTAGCATGTACGGATTCAACCCACCTTTCCAGTGGCAGACACTGTGGAGATGTGCACCAGTCAGTGCGTGTATGAAACACGACTAACTCTTTTCCCTGAAGACAGCATTCACAACCCTCCTTCACCCTAATTTTATGCCTACTGTGCTCTTTTAAAAAATCTTTTAGAAATCACTTTTGAGGTCATATAAAATGTGCTGGGAGGGGAGGAAAAAAGACACTTCACCCACAAAAGTCTTCTATTTTATTTACATGTAAAAGTTGATGCAAAAACAACAAAATGTTAACATTTGATAAAGCTTGGTGATAACAACTCCAGTGTTTATTCTTTACTTTCCCTACTTTTGTAAATTTGTCTTTGCCGTGCTCAGGATGGAGCCCGGGACCTTGCGCGTGGTAGGCAAGGACTCTTCCACTGAGCCGCGTTCCCTGTTGCCTGCTTTTTTCATACTTAACTTTTTTCAAAACAGTAATAATTTAAAAGGTGCTACTGAGGAACCTAAAGTAAATAAACCTCGAGGCACAAAATCACTTTCCCTCTGATTTGTCTTTCTTGCCTCCGCTTGCCTTGAATCAGAAACCATGTCAAGAGATGATCAGAGAAGTAGTGATGAACTCTTTCCGCCTTAAACTTAAAGACTATTTTTGGTTATAGTGATTTTAAAAATGTTTTCCTAACTTAAACGCAATAAAATTAACTTTTTTTGATGCACAGTTCAGGGAGCTTTGACGGGGCACATAACCACAACTGCCGTCAAGATGCTAGCGGGCTCCGTCGCTCTCTACAGTCGGCTCTGTCTCTCACCTCAGCTGCCCGCCGCCGTTCATTGGTGTCTGCCCGTTGTTCCGCATTTCCAGCACACTATTAGTTCTATGGGCAGTTACTTCCTAAAATATAATTTTTATTTTCAGATGATTTCAAATACTTGAGGTATAATTGTGAGAGGGTTTGATGAGCACAATATACCACTTCTGATTTTCCAAATCTGTTGGAAGTAAATAGTAATACAGCTTCTCACTATAGAGCACTCACTTGGTTGTTCAGACCCACAATATCAAATCCAAATCTTCTGAAGTTTACTAATCTTTTTGCGTAGGTAGATTTCACATGGCTTGTCTGGAGCTAATTGCAGCTCACATTTAGCCATTAGACTCTCACATGAAGTTTCTGTCAACATCCCCGGGAAGGGTGCAGAATGAACCAACACCGAGTTTATTTCCCTCTCGGGGGTTCAACGGCACTTCCTCTCTGGTTTCCATTTTGTGTCAGAGCCCACGGTAAGCTGATTTGACATGAAGGCAACAGCATTTCTTTTCTTCTTCTGTTCCATTTAATTATTTTTAACACAGATGTAAAGAACTTTTAAACTTGCTTTCAGCACCTTTTTTTCAATACTACATTCCAAGCTTAAGCTCAAACTTAGGCATAATGAGACTGTTATCAACACCCGACAGAAAGGAGTGTAACGAATGGATATATCCAAACATCCTCTGCCAAGACTGCTTGCCTAATGAAAGCACAGTACAGATTACTTCTGCCTACTTTCTATGCATATCATTTCATAATCTACCTCTTAGCTATACTAGGCATTTCCTAGAAAACTGGCTTCAGTCTGCAGACCCTGAAGGAAAACAATGAACTAAGAAGTGAAGAAGTGAAACAACCACTCCACCCTCATGCTCCTTTGGAGAAGTAACTTCAAATTTTCTCCCGAAGCAATTAGGAGACATGTTTCTACTTGGGAAATACTCGCGCTTTATCAGTGGAAGTCAGGAACTAAGCATGATTTCTTTATTTAGCAATTTTAAAGAAAAAATTTTACAGAATACATTATTGGGGGAAAAAAAGAAAAAAAATCCAAAGATTTGGAGACCTGAGAAGTGGCATTATGGATAAACAGTCACATGACTTTGCCTGGACCTTTCATCGTTTTAAAGTACTTACTGTACTCACAAGTACGTGCACAGCAGTTTTAATTACCATAATATTTTTCTGATCTCAAATGAATAGAAACTATTTTCATAAGAAATAAACCTGACACGGATTGATTTTATGGCATAAAATGCCCAAAATAGTAAAGAGCTTTACGATCTGTCATTTTTTAATTTAATACTTACAGCTTTATACAATTGTTAACTTTTACTACAAGGAGTATATTTGTATGTATTCTTTAGGTAAAGCAAGGAGTTGTTTCATATATTTTTTTAAAAGGTAGCATCCAAAATGATCAGCTCCTAATCTACATTCCCATTATAACACTTTGGACATTTTAGATTTACATATATGTTCCATTTGAATATGCAAGCAAATACATCCCTGCAAGAAAAGACAAATATTTATGTACAAATAAATAGTGTTTTAGCAAACAGGCTCTCAGATGTGAAGGCTGATGTTTTATGACTTGACTCTTAGCCTCAATAAAACATGCTCACAGGCAGCATTTTTCTTTGGGGATAAGTCATAACTTTGCCATGAAGGGTTATTAGGGGACCATTTACTGACATGGGATTGAGCCTACAATTCCCACAGAGAAATGTTATTTAAAAAGAAAGGCTGATATAGGGGATTTTCAGGAAAATCCTCCCAGGGGACCTGAAGATCCCCTGGTACCAGGCATGTAATGGAATTTTCCATTTTGGAACAGAGAATATTTTATTGCGGCAATTGTCCCTATGTGAGATACGGTGTGAACTCATCACTTTTCCACATAAGACAGTTGCAGGATTACACCTTTGGAAATCTAAGAGCACAAAATTGCAGGATGCTTTTAGAACTTTCTAGGCTTGCAAAAAACAATGTTTGTTTCCCTGTCTATGTACAGAGAAACATGTACTTTCGTTGACGGTCTAATAATATCTCCTGAGCGAGGACTCACCCAAAAGCCTAATAGGACTGGTTCGGGGTGGGGGGACACAGTGTACAAAATCGATGTTATCATAAAGCTGCCCCTTCTGTCCTCTAAAGCCCCACAGTGGCTATGCAAAGCAGCTGCCTAGGGCCCTCTCCTTTCCATCAAGGCTGGTGCAGAACTCCACTCCATACATTCATCTACAGCCCAGCCGTCAGTCAGCTCCTCTTGCTTATCTTTACCCAAACATGGAATAAGGTCTGGGGAAGTTTCCCACTTTCAAATGTGGGTGATAACTATGACTTGGACATTGCATTTAATATGGAACAGGGCAGGCAAAACACTTTGACTAGTCCCTCTGTGTCACTTGACCTCCTGGCATTTTTCTGTGCAATGAAAATATCCAAAGCACAGACCAGCACAGAGAAAAGCCATGAGTGACTTGGCCAACCTTGTACGTTCCTTCTGTTTAGCCGTAGCCAGGTAAGGATGGCGGGTGGGGTCCCTAAAGAAGACTGAGCAGGAGGAAAGGACTGTGGTCACAGTCAGAAAATCTAGGTTGCATACGAGACACCGTGAAGGAATACCTTACATTTGCACACAGGGCTCAGCTTTTCAAACGGCCTGTTTTAGCCACGTAGCAACACATTGTGGGAAGAATTAATTTATTATTAATATTAATAATAATTTATTATTAATATTATTAATTTAAAAGTAAGGCCACCAAAGAAATTCTCACCTTTCCCCTCCATTGACAAAGTGCCATAGTGCTCATCAGCTCCTCTGGCTACTACAGGATCCAGTTAAAAAAAAAAGGAGTGCTTACTATGCATAAAGTATTTTGCTTACTGTTTTACACACCTTTATCTCCTTTGCTCATCCAGTCGCTATAAGAGATGCACAGGAAGGCACAGAAGTAGACACATGAGGAAAATGGTATACTTTATCAGGAACAGCCCTGGGCTTTGGGCTTGCTGGAAAGGCCTCCTCCCCGGGCAGTGAGCATCCAGGACCCAGCAGAACCCTGGAGCTCACCTGCTTACCCCAAAGCTCATTCTCTTCTTCCTTTTCTTAGAAGTTTAAATGGGGATAAAGCCTAAATGAGTAGAGGAGTTAATATAAGTAAGCTACTTAGAGCATTTGGACAATAAGTGCTCCATTAAGTGTTGGTTCTTAACATTTTTACTTCCTAGCTCAAAATCACTGGACAAATTCCTTAATCTCTCAGAACTTCACATTTCTCACCTAAAAAAAGTGCTTTTGATTATACCTGCCTACCTCAGATACTCAGTGCATATGATATATACGCAAATGAAAATAGCTTTTGAGTTACAGATACTCCTGAACTTAGCACAGGATTGCATTCCAATAAACCTTCTGTAATTTGAAAATATCCTAAGTAAAAAATATACTTATCCCCCTACTCGACTAAATACTCTGGCTTAGCAGCTGGGCCCACCTCAGAGTGTCCACTGCCCCTGTGACTGTCTCTTACAGGGAGCTGCAGCTTTCTGCCGTTACCCAGCCCCACAAGGGAGTATCACAGTGAGTAGCAGCAGCCGGGCAACAGAGCGAAATTAAAAACTAAGACTTTCTACTGAGCATACATTACTTTTGCACCATCATAAAGTCAAAAAGTTGTACATCGTTTCAGAGAGATGTAGTATCATTTTTAGGACCTCTGAGTTTGTCTGTAGCCCTAATCCATATACTCCTAATCTTGAATCTCCTATTGACCATTTTCATGTGGAATTAAGGGTATTAATTCCTCAGTTCATTCTTTCAGTAAATACTAAGTATTCCCTCCGGGCCAAAAGGTGGGATGCAGAGAAGGAGAAGTGGCAAGTGCCAAAAAGACTTTACAATTTGGTAACAGAGACAGACAAGAAACCAGTGTTAACAGCAAGGCATCCTAAGTGCTGTGGCTGACAGGGCTGAAGGGGTCAGAGCAGGGTTACTGGCTCTGCTTGCATTGGACAGAGACACCATGAACAGCTTCGATGGGAGGAACATTTTGACATCTCTGTGTACCAGAACACCCTTGTAGATAATATAGTAGTCATCCTCTTTCTCTCTTATGTCTTTACGAAAGATGCGAATTTATATCCATCATAGTCATCTTACAATGGTTTGCTATACAATAGGCAAAATGACCAAAGGTCTCTCAAATAATTTCTTCCTGTTATAACTCCATTAGGGTTAGGCCTGAAGGATACTTAGAAATGTAGAACTCACCATAAAGCCTCAACTACAATTTGTTTGGCAGAGGAAAATCTGGCTTTCCTAGAACAGGCTTCAGAAAGTAGAGCTTATGGCCATTATTTCAACTGATATATTAATCTGATGGCACTGGGCAGAGTAATAGAATCAGATTCGTTTTAAAATTTTGACATCTGACTCTACCATTGCGAAACTTAAGTGCTTCTCAAACTCTTTCTCTAAGGTACCCCTAGAGGCGAGGAGTCCCATATTTGTAAAGGGCCAGAGCATAGCCTGGCCTGACCATAGCACAATAGTTTATGAAGTTCCACATTATGTTCTAAAAATTAATGTGAACTTTGCAATCTAAGTCATATACTAAGTAAACTTATTTTACTATCAGATTATTTTCTCTGCAAATCTTAATATTCTTATTTTTGCTAATTTTCTAATCATAAAAGAAATGTCACTGTAGAAAACTAAAAAATTATATGAAATTGAAAATTAAAGAATTAAACTCTCCTGTAATTCCCGAACTACCAACTTTCACATATATAGATATATAATATAAATATGAAATTATATAAATACCTACATACAATTTGAAGTTATTCTATATCCTTTAGGGCTGTAACATGCTTTTTTGGGAGGGGCTTAACTAATTATGTGATGATTTGGTGAACATTTTTATTTAATAATGTGGTGAGGAGACAAGTTTAAAGTAAAGGATCTATAGCTTGGGTTAGAATCCAAACTCTGTTCACTTACTGCCCTCAGGCTCTTCATGTAAATGGAGGTTAATCAAATTCTTTTAGTGGAGGGTGGGTATAAACCTGTGAAGTGTTTAGACACGCCCTGGCACTTAGCACCAGAATAAGGGTTAGTGTTATTTCTTCTCACTAATTTGAGAAGGTATATTTGTTATATACTGAATTCTCTTACGCATTTCACTCCACGTGCGGATTTTCTCTTTTCCTCCATTGAGAGCAATCTGTCTATGTGCTACAAGTACCTGGTTTTACATGTTGTATTTATGCAAAGAAGCCAAACTGGTTAGGTTGTTTCCCTTTAATATACTTCTTTTTCAGAATTTTCTGGCTATTCTTTCTCACTGATTTTTCCAAAGAAATTTTAGAATAACTAGCTTCATTAAAATATTTTAAATTTTCATCTAAATTGTACTTGCTGACTATCTGAATATATGACCCTATATACTCCTTCCATAACTTACTGCTCTTCATTTTCATTATAATCTACTTTATTTTGATCTCAATCCACCCTGTGTGTTAGTCAGTATTCTCTAGAGAAACAGATACAATGGTAGATATATGAATATTTGAGAGCTTACAAATTGGCTTCCTCGGGCTTCTTACAAGTCAGGTGTGGAAGCATGCAGAGGGTCCGTCTGCATGCTGGAGAACCGGAGGGCCCAGATGAAGGTCTGGAGGTCCGAAGGATCCAGGCGAAGGTCTGAAGGATCCAGGCAAAGGTCTAGAGGTCTGAAGTATCCAGGTGAAGGTCTGGAGCTTCTCCAAAGGAAGCAAAAGCGATCCAAAGAAACCGGCCGGTCTATATCCCTCTTCATTTCCCCTTTATACTATCTAGAGAATGGGCCGCCCTAGGGTGGATCTTCTACACTCTAGGGTGTGGGATTGCTAAACCAATTTAGTTAAACTTCTCTTACAAATTGACACAATCAACCATCACACCCTGTTATTGAGGCTTTTTTCCTACCATGATCATCGCAGCTCCTCTACCTAGGCATTTTTAAAGAATTTTCTCTCAAACTTAATATAAACATAGAAGAGGGAGGAGAGTTTGTGGCATTTAGAAAGTAGCACTTACACAGTTGTGCACTCAGGTAGTGTCTCACGTATGTACTTGGTTTGTGGTGCGGTAGGACGTTAACAGGTTTTATTACACCAAAGACAGTGCTGTGCGGTTTAGCACATTTGAGAAGTTCTGAGTTAAACAAACCTTGATACATTTTTATTTTGCAAGGACTCTCAGAAACTTTAATATCACTGATTTTTATTCTGAATCACAGAGAGGAGACATATTTTACAGAGGTACCCAAACTTGGCTATGTGGGTCTTTCTAGAAGAGTATCTCTTAGGAATTAAACTTCCAGACACATCAGTTTGGGGAACTCTGCCGAAAGGGATTGTTCCCAAGATTTTAGTACCAGGGAAAAAATTCTTTTTCTCTTTCGATAAGCACTGTTGACAGAGGTGGACTGTTCATTTTAAAATATACAATAATTCATCTTGGCCCTAAAGGAATTCTCAGATTTGGTCTGTGACTTGACTATTGAGCTCCACTTTTTGGTAATGATGTGTATTTTTATCTCTTTTCATACCTTTGTGTGTGTTTTACTGGGAAACTGGGAGACTCAGCTAGGCAAATGCTGCCTTAAGGGAAAAGCCTGCTCCAATATTCTTTTGGTTACACACTGAACTAACTTAAGTCTGAATTGTTGACTAACACAGAGCAAACGCTTCCTAAAATACATACTGAAATTATTTTTAAAACCCTTCATTTAGAAGAGAATAATTTTTTTTTGTCCTTCAGGGAATTTTTATTATTTAAACAAAACATTCTGCACAAGTATTAGGCTATACACCAAAATAAAGTTTGATTTTTTTTCTTTCCTTTTTTTTTTTCTTTTTGTTGTTGGCAGACGGGAAATTATTTTCATACAGTCATTTGTTGGACCTTGGGGTAAAATTATATTTCATAGTTCCCTTGTTCCCAGGCTATGGTAAAAAAAAAGGAAAAAGAGATTGATGTCTGAAATTTCAACTGTATTTGTTTTACAAATTTGCTTGATTCTCTTGGGAATAATTATCTCATATCATTTGAAGGCTAGTAATTCCTTAGGAATGACCTCTCTGTTATAATTAGTAACTTACATACAGCTAGGAAAAGTGAAAGCTAATAGACTTAGTTTCTGGCATTATTATTTCATTAAACTATTGTTCTTTGAAACAAATAGCACAAGTCCCAGAGACTACGCTTGAAGGAATGATTAAGGTTTCTTTCATTTTCAGAGACCAGATAATGTAGAAATACTCGATAAAACAACAACACTCAGTAAGAAAAACTTCACCGTATACTACTAAATGTATGCCCATGAGAGAAAGATGTGCACAGTGGCTTTGGGAGGAATTTCCAATGATTTCCTCTTTCCCATTGTGCTACCTGTCATTTAGTGAGACAGACTTTATTTAGGTTTGGAACTTCACTGGACCAAGAAGAGAAGAACAAAGGAAGGAAGGAAGGGAGAGGGAAAAGGGGAACAAAAAATGTTATTGTATTAAAATGAACCTAGAAAGTCACGAACTTTTAATGAGACAAGAAAAGAAAAAAGGAAAAGAGAAAAGAAAAAAACGGGAAACTTAGCTTTATGCAGGCTACTTAGAATTTTTGTGAAATGTATGAGCTAGGAAAAAAAATGGCAAGGGAATTTGAAAAAAAATCTTCAAGTTCTGCCTTTACCCATCTACGGAAATGGAGGATGGGAACAACCTAGCTTTGGGATGAGTGAAGTGGTTCTTCCCAAATCTTAGATAATGAACACAGATTAACGTTAGACCTTTGCATACATGGACTGAGGTTTCTACACAGTCACGGGCTCTATTCTGTTGGGTCAGGGGCCCCAGACAATAAGACTCTTTAATCCAACCACAAGACCTGTGATTTCTTTTCTACATGTCCTTAGATTTAGATCAAAAGCTCACTTATGGAATGTATTATTCACTGTTGTTTAATTTATTGGTCTCAGCAGTTTAATGTAGGATCCATAAATAATCGTACTCATCAGAGAAAAAAATCTAGACTTCGAAGTGAACTGCTTTCATCTTCTACTTCATAAGGACCATGTGTCAGACAGGTACTAGCTACTGTACTGTGTTTGAGCTGCTACAATACTTGTCCAGGTCAACAAGGTATCTAGCTGTAGACTCCACTGTTACAACGAGCTTTCAAAGCCATATATGGGCCTGCAGTTGGTGAAAGTGCTCCATGAAGCTGGGACCGTCCCCAGAAAGACTAGCCCTATATATTTAAAACACAAACTCTTTCCAGGAGCAAAAGGAACCAGTAAGAAAGTTCAAATGGCTCCCAGTAAAAAAATTAAAAACGTGAAGTCTTTTCACTTGAGTCTGAATTTATATTACTATGTGTTATGGAAATCACAATCTGACAATTTAGTATAAAAACTGGTCTTGGGCCTATGAACTTCTAAGGATACCCAATAGAAGCATACTGTAGGAAAGAGTCATCTCATAATCTAGGCTGTACTGGACTCTGTTTTTAAAAAGCCTTGATAATGATGAGTCTGTCCTTTAAAAAATTAAAAAACAATGGGCAAAATATTCATGTTAAGTGAGAGTTGCCAGATATAAATAATAGGATAAAGTTAAGTAATACTTTTTGGGGGGCACTGGGGATTGAACTCAGGGCCTCGTGCTTGCTAGGTAAGCAGTCTACCACTGAGCTAAATCCTCGACCCCAAGTAATACTTTTTTAAAACCTGAAAAATAATATACCTTAAAACAGTTAAAGAGCTGGGTATGGTGGCGCACACCTCTAATCCCAGCATTCAGGAGGTTGAGGCAGGAGGATCAATCTCCGTGAGTTCAAGGCCAGCATGAACTACATGGCGAGACTCTGTCTCAAAAAGCTGAAAAACAAATAAATAACTAAAAAAACAGTTAAAGAAATGAAGCAAGGAATTAAAACCAAATGAAATATAGTAACAGGATACAATAAAATTAATTAAAAGCTTTGAACAGAACTAACTAAAGCTCCTAACAATAAAAATGTAAGCATTTACATTTAAAAATTTAATAGCTGCATTAAAAGCAAATCAGCCACCATTAAAGAAAGTCTTAATGAATTAGGAGATGGACTTTGGGAAATTAAATAATAATGGAGAGAGATTGCATTAGTATATTTTCCATTGCTATAACAAAGACCCGAAGCTGAGTACTTATAAAGGAAAAAGATTGATTTATTTAGTTTACATTTTTGGAGGTCAAAAGTCCAAGATCAGGCAGCGCCATCAGTTCAGGCTGTAAAGAGGGCTTCTGCAGCTGGGTCACCGTGGGGTATGTGAAATCATGGGAGTGGAGTCTATGTGAAAGGGAGAGTTACATGATGAGACACAAAGCCAGAGGGCAGAGCAGGGGCAGTCTTCCCGTTTTATTACAACCTACTCTCGGGGCAACTAACTCAAGTCCCACCAATTCCTTCCAAGAAGAGTGCCCACCGATGACCTGCCCACCTCCCACAAAGCCCTGCCTAGAAGGTCCCACCACTTCAACACCATTTCGACCCTGGGGACAAAACTCCCAGCAAATGGACCTCTGGGAGACACACTTAACCCACATCCAGCCATAGCAGAAACTTTTTAAAATGGAAGATGTTAGAGAGTTTAAGAAACACGCAGAACAGAAAACAAAAATCTAGCATATACCTATGTTCTGGAAATACAGAATGAAAAGAATGGGATGTATAATTAAATTATCATAGACCTTGAATACTTTGTTACCATTATAGCTGAAAACTAGAGGACCTTCATTTCATTAGCAGTGAGTGGAGATCATTAGAAGATAAGATGACTACAGCTCCAATTGCTTTCAAGAGTACAGCAGACTAGCTTAGTTTTCTTTGAGATAAGAAATTTATAAAATTAAGTTTCCTCAAATGCATTTTACTAAGAAGAGTGAAAAATTTTCCTGAAAGGCTCAGGAGTTTCTCTGAGAAGTTCCACAGACAGCTGACTTAACACTAGGAGTGTTTGTTTTCAGGAACTACATGTGTTAGATAATTTGCCGTAGACAATTCTGTTCTCAAAGTTGTATACAGTGTCACAGGAGGTTGAGACTGTAGCCTCAGTGAGCTCCCTATTTCCCATTTTCATGTTAAATTAGGGAAAAAAACACAATTCAAAATAAAATCAAATTCACATTTTAAGTTGCAAGAAAAACACCTCATTCCTCCAAAGTTGACATAGGTTAAAAACTGAAGAATTTTCTGAAATTGGGTGAAGACATGAATCCTTACGATGGGAAATAAATCCAGTAGGATAAATAAGAACTAACACACAACTAGACACACCACAGGCCTACCAAGACACCAAAGATACAAAGTCTTAAAAATAACTCTGAATGAAAAGATGGATTATCTACCGAAGAACAACAATCAGAGTTACATAAAATTTATTATTCAGTTGCTCATGTATTCAACACCTTCCCTAAATCTTTCTCAAATCCCTGCTTTATGCCAGACAATGTTCTAGATGATTAGGTAAAAATTAAACAGAACACATTAAAAAGAAAAGAAAGAAGAGGAAAAATATGAAAGAAAGACAAGAAGTAACAAAGAAAAAAGGTGGTGATGGAATGATATCTTCAAATTGAAATAGCTTTATGACAATTAGCTAAGCCATTATTATTAGCCCTATGGTCTTGTTATATTGAGCCCAAGTTGCCTATTTTCCTTTTGACTAAAATACATCTCTTAGTAGTTATGTTAATTTTCTAGCACTGCTATTACCGGAAAACTGTGGTTTTCTATGTTGTAGCAAGCTATTACCCGGGTACTCTGCGCTCAGAAGTCCCAAGTCAGTCTCAACGGGGTAAAGTCGAGGTGCAGGCAAGGCTGGGGCCTGTGGCGGCTCTAGGGAGTCTGGGTCTTGCCTCCTCCTGCATCTGGAGGCCCCTCAGCTCAAGGCACCTCCCCCGCCTCCAAACCTGCAGTGCAGCATCGCTTGTGCTTTCGCTCACGTGTGTGTTCTCTCTTTCTCTCTCATTCTCTTCCTCCCTTCTTTTCCCTCACGCACATCCTCCCCTCTGACTGACTGATTCACCTGCCTTCCTCCTATAACTGTCACTGGGGACCCCTAGATAATGCAAGATAATCTCCCCACGTTAAAATCCTTAATTTAATCGTATTTGCAAAATCCCTTTGGCCATATAAAGTAACATTCATGGGTTCTGGGGATTAGGGTGTGGACACGGTCATTCTCTGGACCCATTATTTGATCTATTAGACTAGTTGTTTCACGTTCACTTTTGAATAATAGTTGCCCTAAAACTCTGTATCTAGTTAAACTAAACCATTTAAAGAGTGAAAGTAAAATAAGATTTCAAAGACTGAGAGTATGACAATTACTGTTTGATAGACTGTTTTGAGATACAAAAGTAAAATGAAACAAAATAAACATGCATAGATATGCATTGACTGTGTTAAAAACTACATAAAGTTTAATTCTAAATATTTTGAAAAAAAACTAGCATAGAAGTACTCTAAAGCAAAAATGTGGAAGATGAGGTGGGGGCTGCAGTCACAGGAGCCATGGAACCTGAGGGTCACACCAGGGAGGACAGAAGAGAGGGAGGTTGATGAATGTCAAATCACATGGTAGCACTTTGAATAACCTCGAAAAGAACAGAAATATATAGACATGGGGGAGGGGTGCTCAAAAGTCTCAGTAAACTTCTCACTCAAAATATGGCACACACATCTAACAATATAGCTTCAAAATACACAAAACAAAAAAGATAGAATTGCAAGAAGAAATTCATCAATGCACACTTCTAGTAGGAGGCTTTTAAAACCTATAATCTGATAGACAAAAGAGGGGGAAAAAGCAGAAAGGACATAGAAAGATGAACAACTCAATCAACAGACTTGATCTAAAGAATGCGTGTACAGCTCTGTATCCACCAGCACAGTATGCAGTCCTTATCAAATACACAGATATTTGAATATTTACAGAGATTGACCAAACACTGATACAAGAGCAGGTGTCTAGGTACTAGATAGTCCACACCGGTGGTGGGTGCCCAATAGAAATATAGCGGAGCGATATATGTAATTTTAGAGTTTCTAGTAGCAACATCAAAAAATGAAAAAGGCCAGGCACAGTGGTATGTGTCTGTAATTCCAGCACACAGAGGCTGAGGCAGAAGTATTTCTACAAGTTTAAGGTCAGCCTACATTACATCACAACACTCTGCCTTAAAAAAAAAATTAAATAGATAAGAAAAAGAAGCAAGTAATATTACTTTTAATAATACATTTTATCATTCTACTCAAATACATTTTTAAGCAAGTTTACAGCACATCTCAATTTGGACCAGGCCATTTTGGGTGCTCAATACCACACGTTGCTAATGACCACTGTCCTGGACCACGCAGCATTCTGTCATCCAGACCATACTGTCACACTTCAGGGTGATACAATTAGAAATAAAAATCAAGAGACAGTTTAAACAATAATAAATTCTGATGTTTAGAGATTTCAATAATAAATTTAAGCAACTGATAAATTTGGAAAATTTAAAACTTCTAAATGATTCAGAGTCAAAAAGAAACCAAGTGGAAATTATGAAATATTTAGAACTAAACAATAATGAAAATATATATATCAATATCTGAAAGACAAAATGTGCAGCTGTAAATACTCAGGCATGTGAGTTATATGAGAATTTGGTGTATGCAAGAGAGATATTTCGAGTTAATGCAGAAAGAATGAGTTCTTCTTTAAGTGGTGTTAGACAGTTGGTTTTTCATATGGGAAAAAATGTATAATGAGGACATTGTCTCACACCATTACACAGAAAACGAATTTTTGTCCACTTGGAAAATAGAACAATCCAATCGAACCACTTAAGAACATTAGATTTGGCCAAAAGAAACTCTCTTTAGCCCCAAACCCTCAGTGATTACAGTCTTATTTCCATATTATTAAGTGAAATTAAACAGATATAGGGGCCTTAATTTACAGATCAGTCTGGACCTAGGACTTATGGACAGGAAATGGAAGTGGAAGGTGCTGAGGCATGGAATCACCTGGAACTAGGTGTAACCTCCGGCAAGAAATAACCTCAGTTATTTAATCTAAATTGTAAAATAGTGACAATAAATGCTTGCCTTTCAGGGTTCTCATAGGAATTTAAACAGATCAAGCACACCAAGGAACTACAAAACATTAATTAATTTGCTCCAAAATGTGAGGTCCAGAATGCACTAAAGGTGTCTGTCCTGGTGCCTGGACTCTCTTCTCCTACCAGGAGGCCTAAGGCGCTCGGCGGTGATGCGTAGCAACCCAGAGGTGCTGGGAGGTGGACAGAAGGGGCAAGGGCGCTGCGTCAGACAAACTTGTGTTTGAATCCGAGCTTATTCCTTGCTAGCTTTTAGACCTTTGGTAAGATATTTAACATCTCCAACCTCCACACTGACGTCTGTAAGTGGGACTAATTATAGTAGCTGGTTGTCAGGCAAGATTCTCAGTTCCAGCAGCAGACATCAACGCTGACTAATGGAGGCAGAAGGTTGTGTTTAAGGTAGTGAGCTGTCACAGGCTTCTCAGGGTACACAGCCAGGAGCCAAGTCCAAAGTCACAAGTCAAACTGGTCCCACGGAGATGGGTGACGACATCAGGTCTACATCTGTGTTGGATCCTGAGTGCTTTGTCCTTTGGCCAGAGCTGGCTCCAGGCTGTCCCTGCATCTGTGTCATTAGCCCTCCAGTCCAGATCTCACTGATGGGGCCCAAGTCGCTTGTCCACATTGTAGCTTCTGTAAATGAAGTGGGGTATCTCTGCTCCACTCGGACCTCTGCCTGGAACACTCCAAGAGAAAGGGAGTACAGAGGCTGGCTGGTACCAAGGACCGTCCCCTCAACCTGTCTTGAGGATTATCATGAGGCTAAAAAGGGTTCATAAACGTGAAGCACCCAGCAAAGCACGCAGCATTGTACAGGGTTTCAGAGACCCAAGAGCAGTTTTGGAAGAACAACAAAGCACATTCTGACAAGGAAATATGGTGGAAATGTTAGAAAAACTCTTCTTGTGAGCCTATCAACCAGTTTAACAAATGTTTCCCATAGATTCTGACTCCTAAACTCACACACAAAAGATGAAGAACCTTGAACGATGTTGACATTGAGGGAAGGGGAAAAAGCCCGCTTGACCCCAAGAAGGCCTCATCTGTAACTGAGTCAACCAAGAGCCATCCACTGGCTGTCCGGTGGGTGAGAGGACACGGCCCCTGAGCATGAGAAGTAAACATTCTTTTCATTTCTGTGAAGTTTTTGTTTGGTTGGTTCGTTTTTGTTTTTTGGTGTTTTTGTTTTGTTTTGCTTTTACAATTAAACTTAGAAGAATTTTATGGAGATAATTTTAGCAGAAATACAGAAACTCTGGTTAACAACTTTTTCTTGTTTGTTTGTTTTTTGGTGAAAGGATTGAATTCATGGGGAAAAAGATGCTTCTTTTGAGAAAATTTCCTTCCTACAAATAAGCTTAACTCCAGACTCACTAGTGATTTTCAGTCAGTCCTTCAGAAACTTCCCCACGTTATAATGAGACAGCAAACATGTGTGACTCAAACACTCACGGTGACTGATCACGTAGATTTTTGCAATTCTCACTAGCACTCTTCCTGCCTACATGTTCATATTCAATTCTTCCCTCATTTTCTGCAAACTCCGGGACTAAGATTTATATTAGACCGTCAGCGGGTTTGAGGAGAAAGACCGTAAGTTCTGTTTTCTTCTTGCTTCCCACAAAAGTTGATGTGGGATGGCACTGCCCCTAAGGGAAGTCCAGCAGTTACTTGCCACATGCAGTCTGTGAGGCACAGCCAGCATCTGGCTCCTTGGGGCACGGGTGGCGCCCCAGACATGCTCGCTGTGAGAGTGATCATCATTAAACCATATTTATTAAATAGCCCAATGCATGTGGTGCTGGGCTACGTAAGTAAGTAAAGCAGTCACAGTTGGTGTCCCTCAGGAGCTTACAATATCAAACAGGACATTTTTCAGAGCCTGAAGGCGCCCAGCGAGGCATGGCACTAAAAGAACTCATTCACATTGGAGAGCCAGGCTTTTCTCGGAGCTGGCAGTCCGCACAGTCTGATTCCCAGGCTTTAGGATCAAGCTCAGCTTGCTTAAAAGGTACATTACTGGGATAATTCACTGGGAATTCCTGTGTTACTGCAGCCTTGTGCCGGAACCTTCACGGCCTCGTCACTCCCATCCATAAGAGCCATCGAGCCCCACACAGATGACAAACCTGAATGTCACGTTTTCTCTCCTGTGCAGAAGCTGGTTCATGTCCAGTGAGGGTGAGACATGCCTGGTGGTCCTGGATTGTGATCAGCATGTACGACGCAGCTTCCGTAACATCCATCCTAACATACATTCATTCTGATGTGTGGAGATCAGAGGAGACCTCAAGCAGAAGAGGGTCAGTGAGTTAGGTCTGGAAGTTGTGCTGATTTTGATGGGCAAGACTAGATTCCAGCATTCCAAACTTTTGGGTTGGTCCTGGAAGAGGATAAATTTATCTGCCAGCTTTTCAGTCATCTGTCCCCACGTGGGGCCTACTTCGTCTAGTTCAGAATTCCTTGGATCTACAGGTGGGAAGCAGAATGGGGACGTATTCCACATGGGCTCCATCTGCTTCTCTTCTCTGCTACTTCTTTACCACCCGCTCCCTCTGCTTCATCTCATGGGATGCTCCACCCCAAAAGCACCAGAATGACAAGGTAAGAGAATGGCCACAGCCAAGCTTCAGCTGGGCCAAATGAAAAAAGTCTTTTGGGGGTCATCAGAAATGTACAAAAGCCCAGGTGTCCCTGCTATTCTAGATCACTGTTGGGCGTTTTCTCCCACCCTGGGAGTTGAGAAAGAGAGCTGTGGAAACATTCTGTCTGCCAGCAGCATTGACAGAAAACCAAGTCCGTGTCAGCTTTGTAAAACTGAGAGGTCAAAAGGATCTCAACAGGTCATGTGCTGTAGCTCAGTCCCTGGAATTTAGTCCGGCTGGTGCTCTATGCACAAGCTGCACAGCAGAGACGGTTGCCTTACTCAGGGTTTCTCAGGAAGACATCATTTAAAAATCAAGGTGTCTAGCCTGATACTGGATGCTTGTCTCTCTTGAACTTCCCCCAGTCACAGGCCGCCCCCTTTCTCCTTCCCATTCACTTGCTCTTATATGTGAAGAGTCCCCTGCCTGTTCTTCTGCTCTACCTGCCATAGTAATAAAGAATGACCTTCACCAAGCATCATGATCTTGGAGGAGTGTCTTAGTTACCTTTCCAGAGCCAGGACATTTACAAATTACAACATTCACCCATAAGCCAAATGCAGGAAGAATGCCGAATGTCTATCTATGCTCTGGAGACCCAAAAGATCCCATCAAGAGCTGGGAGCCCACAGCACTGTCCCATGTACGTCCATGTCTGCACTAAATGGCTGAAGAAATCTTTACTACAACCAGGATACGATGCTTGCAGCAGAGATGACAACCAGAGCTCCCCTGGAGAAACAGCAGCCATCCCCGATGACACCAAGGCCCCCGAGCTCCTCCTGTGACAAGAACAGCTGAGTCCCCTTCAGGAGAACCAGCTGCAACAGAGCTTCTCCTGGGAAACAGCTGACTGCTATCTTCTGCTTCCGTTCACCTTTATGTTGTGTTGGCAACAATCCTCAGGTGGATCTTCTATGCCCAAAATCACACTAACTCAGTCCAGCTGGGCATTCTTGCTCAAGTTGCCCATATCAGTCCACCACAAGGAAGAAGCGTTTGCTGCACGCCAGACTCCTATTCAGTTACATCCTTCAGTTTCCTGTACCTATGATGATCTCAAATGATGGCACATAATCATCCGTCAATTTTTCTATCGAGAATAAATTATTCTTACCTCTTTTTTCTGTACACCAGCAGGCAAATGATGCCTTAGTTCAAACGATTTCACAACTTCACATACAAAACCAGACAAGTTTGAAAGAAAATATTTCAACTACATAAAATAAGACCTCTAACACATGAGCCAAGTTTGGAAAGGACTGATTACATGGATGAGTTGCTTAAAATTCTCACTGATTCTGCCGGACATTTACAGCCTGTCGATGGGCCTCTACATCTTCATCAGTCTGACTCACAATTACTTTTTTAAATTTTTTATTTTTACCAAGAACATGTATTGGTACATTACATACATAATGATCAAAATGGTTATTTTGTACCTGTACATGATGTATCTTGGCTTTCCCCCCTCTTCCCCGCCCCTCCCTTCCATTCACCCACCCCTCTCTATTTGCAACAAGTTTATTTACACTTTTCCATTTTTTCCCTTTCATCTTAATTTTCTTTTAACCTTCTTCTTTATCCCCCTTTTCCCTATCTAGTTCTCCTCTCTTTTGAATACTATCTCTTTTTTATTTTAACATAATATCTATTATACCCCTTTGTCCTTATTTACACTTATGGTTTCTCATAACGAGCGCTGGCAGGGCTGCGGGGAAAAAGGAACCCTCCTCCACTGTTGATGGGAATGTAGACTGGTCCAACCACTGTGGAAATCAGTGTGGAGATTCCTCAGAAAACTACAACTAGAGGTTCCATTTGACCCAGCTATTCCTCTGCTTGGTATCTTCCCAGAAGAATTAAAATGATCATATCACAGTGATATATGCACCACCATGTTCATAGCAGCACAATTTGTAATAGCTAAGTCTTGAAAACAACCTAAATGCCCAACAACTGATGAGTGGCTAAAGAAGATGTGGTTCTTCTACACAATGGAGTACTACACCACCATAAAAAAGGATAAACTAGAGTCATTTGTATGTAAATGGATGTTCCTTGAGAACATACTATTAAGTGAAATAAATCAGACACTTACCAGTACACAATTACTTTTTAAATGTGATCATCTATTTAAGTCAAACGTGCTCTGCTTCCACAACATAGTAACAGAATATGCTTTTTTACATTTGTACATGTTGTCTAGGAAAATTGATAGTGTTACTATAAAAGGAATTCTTCTGGAGTCCTGATGACTTGTATACTGTCCATCTTTCTGCCAACAAACTGGGAACGATTCCAAAGATTTTTGTGACACTGAGTTGTTGAGAAATGACTGGTTAACAGCAAGTAGTATTTGGATTTTGTCAGTATTGTCATGATCGTTAGATCCGTGTTATAATTATTCTGGCTGAACTTGTTTCTTCAATCTATGAAATGGACATTAAATAAAGTGGTCCAGATAGGAAATCTTCCACCCATGAATGTGCAACTCAGATCTGCCATGCCAGATTTAAACTACAAATAAGAATTGTCTTCTTCACTCATGAGTACACAGCGAATTGTCTCTCTGATATGAGAAATCATAACTGTAAATAAGGACAAAGAGGTGTAATAGATATTATATAAAAGGAAGATAATATACAAAAGAGAGGAGTGCTAGAAAGAAAGAAGGAGAAAAGCAGAAAGGCAACAAAGGAAAGAAAAGGGAAAGGGAAAATATGGAAAATTAAGACTAAATCTGCTGTAAATAAGGAGGGAGGGAACAGAGGGGAGAGGCAGGGAAGAGGAGGGAGAACCAAGGTGCATCATGTACAGGTACAAAATAAATGTGATGAATGTAACCATTATATGTAAAATGTACTGATACATGTTCTTGGTTTAAAATAAAACAAAAAAGAATTGTCTTCTTTTGCAAAATAAATTGTCATGTATTGTTTTATCCACAGCAGCAGGACTAGATGTAGGTCTGTCAATATTTTGTATTATTAAATTTTTATTCTTTAATTTTATGACTAAATAGCAATTTATGGCACATGAGTAGTCCAAATCATTAATCTAATTTACTTTAACATTTAAGTACCTATAATGGATGGGTAAAAGAAAAGAATAGGCAAAGGTGACACTTTGTTGAAAAATAATTACTTTTCCTTAATTGTAAACATTACACACACACTGAATCAGGCTGAGAGGAAAGAAAGCATCCATGATCTAAACACCACAGAGCAACATAGTTTCAGTGATGGTGAAGTTTTACCTGCTCTTTTCCATATTCATGCTATGTGATCAGTCTCTATTTAATATTACAATATGCAAACTTTCTGTGCCTTTATTGATTCTTCATAGACTTTAAGTGGTTGCATAACATTGCGTTAAGAAAATTATTTATTTAAAGACATCGAATTGGTTTTTTTTGCTCTTTTAAATAAAATTACACTAGTCTTTTTGTACACACTTCTCCAACTTCAGGAAGAATTTAGATTGAGTACATTTTCAGAGTGCTGAAATGCTGGTGTATTTTTCCTATTACTTATAAAACTATTTCAGGTCCATAATCATTTTTCTTCAAGTAGAATCTTTTCAGAGATCAGTTGCTCATCTGCTGTAAGAGAAGAAATTATCTTAAGCCTGCAATGTTTAATTCTATAATTTCAGAGGATTCCCTCTCCCAAATGTCACTATTTCTAGGGAAAATCACATCTTCATATTGCACTGTTCTTTTTCAAATTCAGGATACTACATTCTGCTTGGAAAATATCAGGGCTACAGCCAATATTCGATATAGAAAAAGGAACTTACTACAGACCTAAAGGGGAAAAAGGAGAGAGGGACACAACTTCTCTTGGCAGTATTGAAGTATTATTTATGTGGTAGGATCAGAGTAATTTTATTTTGTTTTTGCACCATTATGTTATATAGTTCCCTGGAAGAGTGTGACACCAGGGTATGGGAATGTCTGTGCACACACATTTCACATCTGCTTGGCCATGTGAATAGAACTGTGTAAGGAGCCCTAGATGTCAGTTTTTAGCATAGAAATCATGATGTAGAGCTTTAGTTCCAGAGTAACTGTAAGGGCGATTCCAGAGGGACAAGTCTAAGAATGACATAGAAATTATAGAACAGATCACACACTGTCATAAAGCTATCATCAGTTAATAAAACAAGTTTTTCTTTTCATTTAAGAAAAGTTGGTTTTTTTCTCCTTGGAAAAAAAATACTGATGTTGGAGGTCTTTGGAATTTTGTCTGACCTTCTCTCCACTGACTTTTTCATTTCCTGTTTCTTTTTTCTTCTTCTTCTTTATTTTATTTCGCCTATTGAGGTCTGTGAAATAAGCTCCAAATGTGTTAAAAACAAATATACATCCCCTGAAATAGCATAGGCTCAATGTACTTGGTCCCAGAGCTCTGCTTTCTAGGTCCTTTGCTTCTCTGAATCAGGTTTCTCAGAAAGTGCCACCTATCCCTTCTCCCCCTCCTCCCTTCTACTCCCACAGAAACTAGGATGTGGAGACATTTGTAGGATAAAGTCCAAGAATAACATGTGAATATTTTGAATGAAGAGCAAATTTCTAGTAAGGATGAACATGATGGTGTTTGTAGAGTTATTCATAAATGAGCTTGTTTTAAATGCAAATTCTTTACAACTCCATGAGGTGAGAAAACAGGAACACAGATAAACCAGAACAGAAAATCACACACACAAGCAGGCACACATGCACATAGGCACGCATGCACACATGCACCCATGCACGCACACAATGCTCACCTCAGCCCTTCTGTGCACAAAATTATCTAGTAATAAGAGGGTGCACTGGAATCTTAAGTGAGGCCCTAAGAAAGTGCTTATGGAGCATACAGGTACTGTGATGACGGCTAGGAACAGAGCAGCAACAAAGAGAGGCATCATTACTACCTTACAGAATTTACAGATGCTGAACAGCACGCATGTAGTTTTGAGTACATAGGCTGGGTGGAGAGGTTCAGGTGCTATGTGAAATCACAGGACAGGGCCTCCAACCTTGTCAAGATCATACTTTAGCCAGACAGAGCTACAGCTTGTGTAGCAGGTGACCAGGATGGGAGAAGGATGTGAAAGAGGATTCCACGCCCAGGACCAGTGCATTTGACAATCCCAGTGCGGCCCAGTGGCTTAGAGCAGAGGGAGAAGAGAGTAAGAAGAGCTGTGCAGGAGGCAGGAATGGCACCACAGAAAAGGCCCTCAAGAGACATTTTACCTTGATCCCAAGGGCATTAGGAGGAAACGAGTGAGGGGGTGACAAACAGACTTGTACCTGGGCCCCAGGAGTGTTTTGAAACAGTTTAGGCTTTTTTCTCCCTGTATTTTATTAGTTTTTTTTTTTTTAAATACTTTCCAAACAGATATCTGACTGTATTTTCTATTACTTTAAGCGAGGTATAAGGCAAGGAAGTAACAAGACCCATGCTGTAAAACTTTCTGGCTTTTATTTTCAAAAGTTTAAGAACTTAGAGGAACTTAGAGATTTGCAAAGAAAGCAGAAAGGAGCTGGGGGGAGAAGGAGGGCAGAAAGACCTAGGCTTCTCTCTGGATTAGATAGAGTCCTTTGGAGTTATAGAGGACGAAGGACAGTGGTCTGTGGGCCCTGGAATATTGAGCATTTGGAGATCACGTCTCAGCAGCCTGGGAAGGGGGCATCCCCAGATCCTGAAGCACTTGTGAAATAGAGATAGAGATGGGGGGAATGGCCATGCCAGAGAACATCTATTTAGATGCTGAGAATGCCCCCCCCACCAGCATTCCCTGAAGTTGGGAAGACTGACACAATTCCAGGGAGCTGGGGAAACCTCAAGAATATTTGAGGATAAAGTTTCTATCAGCCTACAAGTGTGAGGCTTCAAGACGGAGAGAAAGGTGATCCATGAAAAATAAAGAGCGGTGATATTTCTTGCACTGCTGACATTTGGACTATGATTCATATGACTGATGCATATTGAAAGGTTTATTCTGGCTGCTGTGTGAAAAATGGATTGGAGAAAGGCATGAAGGGTTGCAGGTGAAAGATAATAGTGGCCTCTACCAGAATGATAGAAATGAGAATGAAAAGAAGTGGATGGATTTGGAAAACATTTAGAAAACAGGAGAGCAAGTACTTGGCAATTGGCCCTATGTGGCAGTGAGTGAGATAGAGGAACCAAGGATAGTTCCCAGGTTTCAGGGCTGAACAAGTGGGAGGGTGGGTGGTTGGGTGGGTGGTGGAACACGTGAATCCACTTTCTGGACACTAACCACACAGTCAGCTTAGAAGAAACTTAGCTGGAGATTTTACTGAGCAAGCATATGAACAAAAAGTTAGTAAATACTTCCAAAGCCAGAGACAGTGGTTTTTAGCTCAAAGTAGACAATCTCAGAGGTCAACACATTGCTAAAGATACCACCAAAGTCCTTTCTGTCCACTGTTCCATATAGAAAATATAATATCAACGTGGAAAGAGGCCTAAGGAGCCCTATGGCTGGAAGTGTTCCCTAAGGTAGGTCTTCTCTTGGCTTTGTGACAGCAGCCTCCACTTTGCACTCTATGATGGAATGATGGTCAACTTGAGTGTTCAAACGCCCAGCGAACTGAGTCAGCATGGCTCCGGGTGTAGAAGACCCACCTGAGGATTGTTGCAGGAAGACCCCATAAAAGGAGAATGGGAGGTGAAGACTGGCTGCTGCTGACTTCCCAGGAGAAGCTTTGTTACGGCTGGTTTTCCTGATACCAACTCCGCTGTTCTGGTGGTTGGAGGAGCTCGGGTCCTCGCTGTCATGGAGGACAGCTGCTGTTCTCTTCAGGGAGTGCTGGTCTTACTCTCTGTCTTGAGCGTCAGCTCCTGGCTCCAGTGCAGACCCCTCAGCCTTCTGGCACAGACCCTTCACCCTGCCGGCACAGACTTTCTAGCTTCTGCCACTGGCCCTCAGGCCTTTCCGGTGCACATCCTTGATACAGACATGCATGACACATTGCCCTGGGCTCCAGGCCTCTGGCTGGACTTACAGGGGACATTGCTGTGGGATGCAAGCCCTCGACTGGATTCTTCGGGTCTCTAGCACCCGAGCAGATCTCTTGTGCTCTTCTGATTTGACTTTTTGGGTGAATATTATAAGATAATCCTATAAATTTATGTGTCCTGTATTAAATCTATTCCCTTGCAAACCACTGACTAATACACACTCCCCTAATATTACCACTTACTGTCTTTAAACCAAGGCTGCATTTAGGATTTATTCCTAATTAGAACAAAGTTCTCCTTGCCTTAATGGAAAACTGCTTCATTCACCCACTGCTGAAGTTTTGTCCTCTGGAGCTGCATTTCCTCTTCTGCATTACATTTGGAGGCCATCATCACATTTTCTCTACATCTTCTTACTCCAGGCTAAAACTATACAGTATTTCCTTCAGCTACTATACCCAGTGGCCATGCAGTTATAGGAACGGCTGTTAATATTGCTGAGGGTTGTGGGTAAAGCATTTTACACACATGCGACGTGGGGTGCTAGAAATGCATCGAAACCCATTTCCTTTTCCTCCTGGGCACACAGTTTGTGCCATGTGACTGAGTGAACATGAGTGGAAGCTGTTAAGAAGTAGGAACGTCTTCCCCACTGGAATAGGATGTCTTTGTTATCTGCTGGATAATGGAGAGAACTCAAGATTGTGAGGTGGGTGGAGGCAAAAAAAGATGGTAGGAACCTGGGAGCCTGTACATAGAAGACTACTTCACCACTACACCTGTATCAGACCGCCATGTGGCTGAGAAATACTTTCTTGCATTGAGCCCTTGGGAGTTTGAAGTTTATCCATTATAGCATCTAGTGTTAATACAGAAATTGGTATTGGAAGTCAAGCACTGACATAACAAAAACCTAAAATCACTCAGCAGCCATTCTGGAAGCTCTGAGTGGTAGAAAGGGTCAGTGTAATGGCACTTGTTGGGTACTGGCTGGCTTTAGCAAAATATTACAAGAAAGAGATGAATTCAGGTAGGTGGGACAAGGAAGAGGATTAAAAAAACAAGTTGTATTACGTGCATGTACTTATTCCCCAAGATGAATGTAAACTTCATGTACTGCAAACATGTACTAATAAAATAAAATTTAAAATTAAAAAGAGAAAGAGACGAGGTCAGAAAAGAACTCACCAATTTTCAAGCAAGGTTGGGAGGGAGCAGAAAAAATCCAGGAATCAAGCATCTTACAAAGTTGGCAGAGTCAATTACTTCTGGATCCCAAAAAGTAAGAGATGCTTTGTACCCCAAAGAGTACAAAGACTGCTTTGGCGATAATGGTCCAATAAGAATTCTCAGCTGGGCAAAGCGAGTTAGTCCTGGAGCAAAAACCAGATATGTACCTCGAGACCATAATATGAAGTAAAATAAATCAGACATATAAGCTTAAATATCAGATAACATCTCTTACAGAGAAACCCAAAGCATAAATAAAGAGCAAAACAAAAGACAGATAATAGGAAGAGGGGAGATAGATCCTTCTCAAATGGGAAGAGGACCAAGAGAAGGGAGGAGGAGGGCAGATGGAAGGGGAAGGGGATGAAAAAAAAATCTGACATGTGTTATGTACATATGCCAACCTCCCAGGAAGAATGTGATCAGTATGGACAGCAAACCTGTGCTAAAAAAAAAAGGTGTACCTCCTCGCATCTTGTGATATCAACAAATTTATTAATTTAAGTAGTACGAAGACAACAAAGCACAGGAATATGAAGGTTGAAGAATAATATCTAAGGATGTATCTATTTCTAGCATAAGGAGCTGGCAGAAGCAAATATATCAGAATTCTAAGTTTCTGAGACATTCAATTGCCAAAGAAATTCCACACATGGGCCAAAAACAAAACAAAGCTCTTTTGACCCAAAAACAACCTTCAAGCACCTCAATTTATATCATCAGGAAGCCGACCAGCCTGGAAGGAGTCATATTTATGGGGCAATGGACAAGAAAAAATTCTCAGAATGCAGACAATAGGCAGTTTCTCATAAAGAACAGGACCTCAAGGATCCTCTTCCAGGTCTAACAGAAAGGATTATAGATCACCTAGAGATGTGGCACATGGAACTGCTGCAATCACTGGATGGAGTTTGGGGTGTCTTCTTTGGGAAAGGGCTGAATACAGGAAAAGGGGGAAGTGGGAAACTGGTGAGCAGAATGCTGGGCTATGGCAGAGATTGCTACGTGTTCACTAACCTCATTTCCTTTCAGCTGTGGTGCACAGTATACACTTCCCAGAATCCCTTGCCGTTAGCTGTGGCCATGAGACTGAATTCTCTTGTTTGTTTGTTTTTTGGTGCTGGGGATCGAACTCAGCTAAAACCACTGAGCTAAATCCCCAACTGAATTCCTGCTAATGGAATGTGAGTGGAAATGATTTATGTCACCTTCTTGCCATTGCCACAGAGCTTAAGAACAAAGTGATCTCTGTTTTCATTTGCAATAGAGCCACAAGTTAGAATGACCCTGGATCCCTGGATGACATTATGGAAGGTCACCTAACAAGAGCATCCTGTGAGGATGGTGATGTGAGTAAGAAATAAACTTTAATTGTATTGAGTCACTAAGAAATCTGAGTTTTAACTTTGTGTCTTAGCAGTTAACTTCTACCTTAATGAATGTAATATATTATCTCCTTTACTGTCTACTTGATAAGTAAAAAATTAGAGAAGTTAAATGACTTGTTCAGGATGACTCATTTTGTAAGAGGGGCATTTAATGTCAGAATCCAGGGCTATCTGATTTCAAAACCACACTTTTAAATTAATGCACTAAACTGTTTCCCACAAGAGCAGATTTTAGCTCTGGTAGCTTCTGGGCCCTCTCCTCTGGATGTTTATAGTTTGCCTATGTTTTTTTTTCAGAACACAATGATTTATGTAATAATGTAGGGGTAGAGTGACTTAAATTACTTTTCCTTTCTGGAATCATTGTTTCTGAATGCAGCCCAGGAGCTGTCTGGTTTTAGCAGTGGCCAAGCCTCTAAATAGCTAACCACCGATTTTAATCAACTAGCTCTTCCAGACTTTCTCACCACAGCCAGCCCCTACTTTCAACTGTATGATTTTTTTTAAAAATCTAAGGGCAGATTTTTTAAAATTTAAGGGCAGGTTTTTGCAAGCAAACAGCTTTAATTTCTTGTTGATAATTTTAGCCCATTGTTCTTTGTCAACACTTTTCTGGAATCATCCAGATGACTATCCGTGTTGGTGATTATCCCACGTTAGCATTTAATCACCCCGGTGTAAGGTGCAGCATCTTGGAATTCTTATGATAGCCAGTCACTGTGTTGAGGACTTCACATGCTTACTTCATTTAATTTTTCCTCATCCTGACTTTACAAATGAGGAAACAAATTTTAGAGAAGTTAAGATCACACAGCTGTAAGTGGAGTCCATCATTAGCCTTCATTACTGGATAGTCTGAGCTTGCATTATTATAATATGACCATTTTTTTCTCTTAAAATGGCAGAAAATTAGTGTTTACTGCGCACATACTGTATGTAAGATGCTTCATTTACCCTACTTCATCTAACCGTCACTACTATCCATTGGTCTAGTGAAACTTAAAGAGAATATTTTTCAAAGATTTCAAACATAAAATAAAATTATTTTGAGAGGGTTTCTATAGAGTAAACAAGTATAGATAAATAAGTAATGGAAGCAGAAAGTAGTAACTCATTGCATGTGCTGAGCACAAGCTGACAGGACTGCGAATCTATAAAGCCAATGATCTTTCTTCCTCTGTACGAACACTGTGTGGCACAAAAGAGCCTGATAATAAATGAATAGATGAGGGAATGTAGATCTTAGTGGACTAATATCAAACCATACACAAGACAAAAACTTCAGTCATACAATGTGTGAGACATGTTGTGAGGACCATGGCTTCTTGCAGGAGGAAGAGCACAAAGAGAAAGGAGAAATACAAAATAGCATGCATGTACACACATACACACACACACACACACACACACACACACACACACCCAAAAGACACATACTGATTGTCTCTGGCCAGACCGGTAACATCATGAAGTAGATACACAGATTACAGTTCTAGAAGCTTTGCATTTACACCAGTACAAATCACCAGGCCTTTAGCAGTGCTGGGCGTTGATCCTCTTAGATCAACACTGGCAAACATTCCATTGGCTTGGAATGGCTTGCGCATAACCACAATAGGTAAGGGGTAGGAAGATCACCCATACACCCTTTCCCAGTGCTGTGGAAAACATAGCTTCCCTTGAAAGAGATGATAGATAGAAGGGTGCCATATAAACCAGGCAGGGAGCTCTGCTTGAGTCTCCTAAATGGTGGTTCTTCCTTGGGAGTTTTTGCCAGTCTTGTTATGACCTAAATCCTTTCTTGAACCCCTTCTAGTCTCCTTCCCTGTCTCTCTCCTTTTACCATTCTATTTCCTTCTGAGTCTGTACTCTCTCCTTTTACCTTTCTATTTCATTCTTTCTGAGTCTGCACTTTTCCTTTTAACTGTTTCCCTCCCTCAGGCTGTACCCTCTCCTTTCTTTCCTTTTCTGTATCTTCTTTTCTAAGCTCTGTTCACTTTTCTATTACATTATTCTCTGCAAGTCTCTCTTAGAAGACAGTGGAACTTAGACACTCCAAAGAGGAGTAAAGAACATCCTTGTCTTGCTTTAGAGGCTGTGATTAGAGGTGGCAGGAAACAATTAGATTGTGATTTTAGGAGCAGCCATTCACAGGCTACATCATATTTCCTGCTCACAAATCTACCAGCTGAGCTATTCACATGCTGTCATTTCAGGCAAAATTGTTTATACATCACATAATGCTAGTCTATGTTGTGTCTGTTAGAGCCCTGGCAAGGAGTCTGCCCTGGATTGGACAGTTGGACCCAGGCACATGGTCAACACAAAACACAAGAGATCCATATTTGGGCATAAGTAGGCCTTAAACACTGACGGGATTTGGCACAACTATGCCTCTGGAAATCCAGCCCGCACATCAGGTCACACATCAGGGAAAATCAAAACAGAATTAAATTGGCCACTTTTTCTCTATAGAGACATGAGAAACATTATAAGTTAAGGCTATGAAAACTTGTTTTTCATGTTCAAGTCAGTACTTGCATGGCCAAATATCATCAGTACCCTAATTTATGTAACTTTTTGTCATACACCGTTGAAGAAGTTTCAGACACTGATCCAAAGCATGGATTCAGAGGCAGCACAGGATCAAGTGGAGCTTTCTTTCCTAAACAGCATTGAGATGACTGGATAAACATCCATCTGCCTGGGACAGTTTGCATATGCTCCTGCTCAGTGGATGGGAAAGGAGCGAGGTCAGGCCCAGGACCCTCAGGAGTGGAAGGATAAGACCCTTTCACAACAAGTAGAACACAGATCACTGGCTCCCTGTGATCTCTGACCTGGCTTTCTACAGATCTGAGATTGAGGATCTTTTCAGACTTATCCTCCATGATTCTTCTGTAGGAGTCAAAATCTCACTCACATCAGTCAGCTCTTTGTTCTCCTGATTCTCTTTCTTTCCATGTCTTAACTAGTATGATATTTCTACTTTCACATTTCCAGACTATAATTATTCTTCAATTCCTAGATCATATGTTATTTCCAAATAGAAACAGTCCCCTCTCTCTCTAGGCATGCAGCACTTCATGCCTCTTTAAAGATGTTTGTCATTTTCTACTGTGTGTTCCAATTGTAACCAGAGAGAACTCTGTCACTAGAGGGAGTGCTAAACAACAAAAAAAAAAAAAAATAGAAGGTCTTTGATTCCAGGGATAGGAATTTTTGTTTCTTGGTGCTCCAACACTCCCACCTCACCCATCATCCACGCTGCACCATCCTCCCTACAACACACACTTTTCCCGCTCAGTATTTGGAAGAAGGGGAAATAGCTGAACAGGAAAAATAAAAAATAGTAGCAGCTCAGGAATGAAATGGTGAGAGTTTTCCCCCAACCATATTCCCAGTCTAAGGTCTTGCCTGGTGACCAAATTAGGAAATTAAATGATCAACACCATCGGTGAGGGAGAGACAAGTACAGACCTTAGATGAGACCAACGCTGAGGCCTTAGACATTCCACACAATCTGGAAAGTTGTGAGTTTCCTATCTAAACAGGAAAATCAGAGATTTTAAATGAGAGCCACGCCCAGAAAGACTTCCCACCTCTTCCCCAGAGATGGCGAATAACGCTGATAGACATATAAAGCTGGAGAGCTCTGACTTCCTATTTAATCCAAAGGCATAATGTCTATCTATATGTTCACATATTCTGTCAAATCCATTTCTTCACCAAATGCTAAATGTACACTTCGAAGGTGGGGGCATGGTAAGAGAAAGTGATAATACTTATTCAGCTTCTGTGTACCAAGGAATTTGGTTGACCTTTGTCCCTGGTTTCTGGGAGGCAACTGCTAAACATGGAATTTCCAAAGGGATAGGAATGTCTTTATTAATCATGGTAGGACCCTTGAACCATACCTGAGTTTATGCCAATGATATGACTCAGAATGGAGATGGTCATGACAGAAAGACCAATCATGTGATTAGAGAGTTGAGGCTTTGAGTCACATGATGGCACTGTGTCCTATGGGGAAGAGAACTGGAGATTGAGACATGTACATAATTCAGTCAATCATCCCTACCTAATGAAGTCCAACACAAACTCTGAATATTAGAGTTTGGGCATGCCTGACTGGTATTTTTCTGTATACTGTCACACACTGATGTGTTATAGGAGTCACACATCCCTGCAGACACATTAGCTTTGCTCCCCCACCTCCCTTTATGTATGTCTTCTTTTGGGTAGTTCTGATTCTTATCCCTTTGCTATATAAAATCGCAGTCATAGAAATAGGGCTTTCCTGAATTCTGTGAGTCATTCTGGCAAATTATCAAACGTAAGAGGTAGTGAGAACTTTTAGATTTGAAGCCAGCTGGTCATAATTGCAGACAGCCTAGAGACACCACACTCACAGATTGTGAAGATGAAGCAAGAGCAGTCTTGGGAGATCTGTGACATATGGGACCAGAAGACATTGCAGCAGGATAGGACAAGATCTGTGACCAAAAGTTACTATTTCTGAATCCAGAGACCTGGGCTTCCCATTGAAAGATTCATGATCCAAATAAGAACTCAGAATTTACATATACCAGAGAGAAAGCTGTGTCTTAAATAATCCCCTAGCTCCAGTATAACCAGTATAAAATTTTAATCTGTGTTTGCAGAATGAAGTAAAGAAGGCTTAGGAATAATTGTGTTACTTTTTGCCAATATTAATACAAAATTTTGTAAAAAGTCATATGTCTTCTGTGTCTACGTTAAAAAGAAAGAATGCACCAAAATAATGAGAGTAGGATAGTTGAGATATTTTATATATATATATATATATATATATATATATATGATACATAGTTTTTGCTTCTCGCTATGTTGGTTTACCTTATTTTTGCCTTTATAACCCATTAATAAGGTGAAGTAGTAGGGGAAATGCAGCACGCTTCTGGGAATGAAAGATGTTTCCCAAAGACTGGATAAGGCGGTGGGCTTTTGCTAGACCAGCTTGTGCACAACTTGTGTAAGTAATAATTTTCTCCTGTGGGTGTCATTTTGACTCTTTGATTTTGGACAAGTCGTTTCACCATATGTTAAACTAGAACTTACATGAGATGACTGCTAATACTTCTTCCCACTCTAAAATTTTAAGTGTACATCTAAAGACTTCAGTTTATGTACCCATATCTCAAAACATCCACAGATGTTGGAGGTGAAGGAGAAGAGTGTTTGAACAGGTGAGCTCTGCTTTGGGAAGATTTGCATAAAGCTGATTTAGCAAGTGAAAAATGGACTGTGACAGATTAATGCTGGGAGGCTTGATCTGCTCAGTATCTGGCCCACACAGCCTGGTCTGATCAGATCTTGAAAGTCATATGGTCTCTATTTGGTTTTACAATAAATAACTCAGGCTTATGAGTTAGGCACCAATTAATGAAATCATCTAGCCCAGAGGAGAGCAATCCTCCTGGGCAATCATTTTGGAAGCCTGGACCGTCCATTAGGTTTGCCAAGCCCAGGGCTTTTATTCCTGCCCATGATAGAATTATAGGATTCATCCCAATTCCAGATGACCTTTGCTCTGAAATCTACCAATGGTTGCTATGGAGATCAGGGTGGGCTTGGCTCCCACAGATCTCACTAATGACACAAAGAAATTCTCATTCTAGTTAGAGGTCGCGAGTTCAATACTGGTAAGTACTTGGAGTACATAAGACAAGGAGCTTCTGATAAAACCAGGTTTACTTAATTTCTTTGTTTATACTCATCCTGAAAGGACATAGGACTGATTCCAGGAAAAGCTGTTTTGGAATATACTAAAGGGAGCATCATGTTGTGGTTCAGATTGGGAAAGAAAACTATTGATGTATTCATATATTTTGAGAACTAAACTCACCATGAGTGCTCAATAAATACCAAGCAATCAATCAATTCTCCAGCCACAGAGAAGCTGCCTGTTCCAAAATGAAGTTGTGAAAGGTAGCTTGGCCCAAGACCTATCTCACTCTTCCAAATGATGTGACTCCAAACTCCAGGAAAAGTTCTGGGTGTTTTTTTTCCCCCTTCATGGCACAATCCTTGGCAGCACTAGAAACAGTGGTTTCCAGATTGAAACACCAAAGAAATGAGATTCTGCTACATGTTGGTCAAACTTTTGTAACATAATGGAAAGAGAACCTTAAATTATTGCCAGGCAGCTGATTAGAAGTGGCTGTACCTGTTTTTAGAAATGTGCTAAGCAAAAATTGATGTGATTTTGAAAATGCAAATCCATCATATGGGACTCTTTAGCACTGAAAGCACCTGCTGGAAGATAGCCACAAACTACATTTATTAGAGTCATTTTGCATCAATCAGTATGCCTCAAAGATGACATCCAGCATTTTTTATTTAGTGATCCACATATTAAAATTTCATCTCTAGATGTTGGGAAAAACAACATTAAAAATGCACCTCAGGGGCTGGGGATTTAGTTCGGGGGTAGAGCACTTGTCTAGCAAGCACAAGGCCCTGAGTTCGATCCCCAGCACCCCAAAACGCACTGTAACAGTTGACAAACATTTTTAAAACACAGCTGTTGCAATTATAACCAAAGTTTAAACAAGTGCAATTACCCAGTTTTAAACTTATAATTCTAAGGTTTTATCAAATGTAAAATTAATTTCTGAGAGTCCCGGTTCTACATTGTCCTTTAAAACGATGCGTGTTAAAAAAAAAAAAAAAAAGATGCATGTTTTAATGGTTCTTTGGGCACAAATGAATGGCAAGACTTTTTCAGTTGTAACTTTATAGACCTTTTGATGGACCATTTGCCTTTGGCTTTAAGAGAAGGGAGCTAAAGTTATACAATCATTTATGTTTTCTATTTAATAGCCATGTATCAAAGCTCTATATACTTCTTAGTGTTATGGGATAATAATTTGATACATTAGTCATGGGAGCTTTTTTCTTTTGCATTTTTTAGCCTTGCACCCCTGTGAGCATCTCCTCTTAGGACCATTGGACATATGGCTTCCACTGGAGGGCAATTTCAGAAGAGACAGGTGAATAAAGTGACACATTGAGTTTTTAAATTCAAAAGCTGCTTATCCTGGAATATGCCAGAAGCAGTGATGGGAATCAGTCCGAAATACGGGGTTCCACCCCTCACTCTACCCAAATTAGTTATCTTTGGAACTGGTAAGGGGGAGAGACCACTGAGAGATTCCTGAGCAGATACCTTGCCCACTTTGGGAGATCGGTGATCCACCAGATGTAGGTGATTGAGGCTGTCTTCCACCATAAGCGATGAGATGTGACTGGTCCCCACAAATTCCTTTTGTTGCCACATCTCTAGAAAGTCAATGAAGTAGGGTACAGCAGTCAGTGGAAATGAAAGAGGCAAGATAAGAAATTTTTCAGGCCTAAAAACCAGGACAAGAAGCCAGTGAAGAAGGAGATATGGTTTGGAGCTTCTAGCCAGAGGTCTGACAAGGCATTGCTCCTTATAATAGATGCTAATTTTGAGGGATAAAGACCAACTTTGACCCAAAATACATAATGTATCTCACAGAAGCTAGTTGATATCATTACAAAGAGACCAAATCACTTCCCACCTCCCCAGTAATTCACCCTGTAAACCCAGGCCAGATGTCTTATTGCTTAAGGAAGGCACCAAAACCTGTCCCAAATACCTTGTTGCTAAGGATGGCCAGACTGAACCCATAATGCTTCACAGGAGAAAGAAAGAAAAAAGAAAACCCTTAAGTGAACGACTCTAACTTTAGAATTATTGACAAAATGTTAAAACTGGCCAGATTGTATTGTGGCCACCAAATGAGGAGAGAAATTAAATCTAAGGATGAAGCCATGATTCTTACAAATTTGTAGCTTGAAGAGTGAACTTTCTCTATAGTATAATGTGAAACACTTTATTGTCTGCAAACATAAACAACATACTGTGCAAAAAGCAGAGACACAAAACAAACTTTGACTTAGTAAGACTGTCAATTAAGGGTTAACTTGCTGCTTGAAATGTCATCAAAAGCCTGTTCCCACTCCAGCCCACTACTCACTAGTTTAGGTAAGTAAACTAGGTGAGTCATTTAGTCTTTCTGGAACTCTTTTTAATCTACAAAATGGAGATAACACTGCTCTGCCTCACAATGAGTCACACAAGGTCATGGCGCAAGTCAAGTAAAAAAAAGGTGTGAATGTGCTTCTTAGGCTATAAAACACTGTACAAATATCATGTATTTTAACTCTTTCTAAGCAACAGAAACATGGAGAGCTCAGTTCTAAGAAGCAACAACTATAATCAGCAGCATGTACTTAGATTATTCAAATCACCTGTCCTGGAAAAAAAAGCTCACTTGAGGTTTCAAATAATTCTTCTAAACTGGAATAGTAGAAGAAATATTGAGAGTCTGATTATTCCCAGCACTGTGCTTTTAGCCACGTACCTCCCCATCCCACCTTCACCCAAAATGTTGGGAAAAAAACAACCAGAAATTGATACCAACTTATTTGCATTTGGTCAATACATTGTGTTCATCTTTATTATACAAGGTTGATTTCTGACTCCTTATCATACTAATTCTTCATTTCAGAAGAATGTAATAAATATATGACAATATAAACAAAAATGTCAACCCTCTTATGCTTCATCTCAAGGAAAGTAAGTCAGAGGCTGAGAAGCCACAAGATACTGAAAAGAAGTGGGACTGTAAAAAACACGACCAGGCAATGAATAAACAAACCCTGGAAGTGAAGGCATGTGAATACAGAGGAATTATTCAGCACTGACCCAGAGTCTGTGTGGCCCATGTAGACACATGCCTGCAAGAGGAGGCCATACATGCATACATTTAACTTACAACAGCTCTATCCATCTATTCATGCAATTGGAAATACTACAAATTGTCTCTTACATATGGTAATCATGATTACACATGTGTTTTACCTCTACATACATGTGTTTTACCTCTTCACACATATTACTGTACTTTATAAGGGTATATATGCATTATAAGAGTTTTCCCAGGCTCATTGAACTACATACATTTCTTGTTTTAAATACTGATGTTGGAATCAAATCTCCATATAAAACGAGACTTCATTATATATCTTAATCACTTCTCAATGAGTTGAACAGAATTTTAAATATGAAAGAATCATGCAACTCCCTAAGGCAGAGTCATCTTATTCATATTTACCTACCTTTGGGGATTGACAACCAAAATAAATTTGATTCTAAATTGCTTTGGAAGTGAACGTTCACACTACATACATGGACCTTTAGGTAAAATTTTTATCTCCTTTGCTAACCTGTTTATTTTACTTACAAAGAACCCAATTCCAAGATTAACACTACATTTAAAAAATCCATAGGAACTTGGCTTTAAGAAGTGCTAGCTTCACACGTGGAACAGAAGGTAAGGTGAGTAATGTGTCTTACACACATGACCAAGGCCTGATATGGCGCAGAGACATCTGATTTGAAAACAATTTTAATAACACCCCAAATTATGAGGCTAGACATTCCAGTCCTCAGGAAGAAGCATGAAAGAAGTGAGAAAATAATCTTAAATGTCCTCTTTTGCTTTACTAGCATGCTCGGAGACCCAAATAAACTGTGCTTGAGAATAATTCCACAAGTGTAACGATACCAAATTATGATTCACCTTTTCAATAGGTAAAATTGTGATAAAATTTGTTTTTCTGATACCATTCAGACTGGTTACCTTTAAACATCAGAAAACTCAGGAAGGAGAAGGTCGCTGTAGCACCTGGTCCGGCACAGGGAAACTGAATGGGTGTCCCACATGCGCCTTTCCTGCGTGATGTTGGTACACACAGTAACTTCCGTATTCCAAGGGAAGAAAGTGGAATGGGTCCTAACACCATCAAGTGTGGCAAAACAACCTAGATACTTCATCTTCAGAAATGCCGTGGCTTCGTTGGCCACAGCTCCTCAGTAATCAGTTTGCTGGGAATACCTGGCCCAGTGCTTCCCCACTGACTGGTTTTAACAGAATGATCTAAAACACATATTTCCGTACTCTGTTCTGGTTGCATGGGCGTTTCAAGAAAGCCAGTAGGTAACCCTCTGACCAAAACAGTTCCACCTTTAACTGTTTTATATATTGAAATTTTAGTATTTCATTTGTTTAAGTGTTACAAAAGTAGTTTTTAAATTTCTAATCTAAATAAACTGCAGTCTCAATCATTAATTCTTTTCTTTTACATCTGACTACAAATAATACCTCCAGGCAATGACTGTTATGGGTTAATGATTCATAGACTTAAAGGGTAATATTCTTGAATCAATTTTCAATGGAAACCTTTTGATTTAATTGAATACTCTCCGAGTTTGAACTACAAAAGAGCAAATCAGAAACACCTGCATGACTGTGCATTATTTCAGTGTCTGTCATTTCTCCCATGACATGCCTTAGCTGGCCAAATACTATAAACGGATGCCTTCTAATTCGTCTTCTGTGTCTTTTAATATCTTTATGTTTCCGTTTCTTTCTATGAATAAGGTAAGCCTTGACGAAATGAACAGTCAAGCTCCTTCTCATCAACCCAAGAATCTCACAGGCTTCTCTCCTCTTGCTGGCTGGCTGGAAACTTCTTTTTTACCCATGAGTCAGGATTGGGTGAGCAAGTTTCATGGTTTTCCTTGTTAAGTAACAGTAAAACCCAAATGTCTCCCCAAAGTCAGAGTGAAGCCCTCGTAGTTTTGTAGAGAAAGATGAAGGGTTTCTGTGCACACATGCATCACTCTGAACCCTAGACATCAAAGCCAACCAATTGCTGACCAGTGTCATGCCAGTATTCTGCTTTTAACACATAACTCTTTGCATATGATGAGTCGTGTTTGATGTCATTGTTCTGATGAGCCACCCAGTAAGAGGCAGAAATCTTGACACTTGCTTCAAGGGGAAACTTCATTTAGTGGATACCAGGTTTTCCTAAGGAAAGGTTCACTGGTTTCAGCAAGGGGCATGTGGGCTCCCTTTGGAGGGAAGTCATGTAAAAGACCCATCTACTAGTTCTATGCAGAGTGGTCCGTAACAATTTACCATGCACCGGGGAAAAGAGGTATCTACAGCTTCCACAGCAGGTCATTTGGAAAAGGAAAATGTGATCAGAGAGGGAAGGAGGGGCATGGCCATCTTATCACAAAGGCTCCTTTGATAGATGGAATCAGGCTTGCCTGGTTGATGAGCCCCAGGCCTCCCAGGGCCAAACTCAGCACAAACAAGCACCGATCCCTGCTCTCCGGGCAGCCCTGTGCTCTGAGAGGGGCTGTCTGAGAGGCTCATGAAACCAGAGCTTATTGTGTCCCCACGAAGATTCAAGGGCTCCGCCAACTACCATACTGGTTAGAGACCCTGGCTCTGTGAGGGCCACAGAAGACAACCTTTTAACAAGGCCAAGCCCCAAAGCAGGGTGGTTGGAAGAGGCCCACAGCACTCCTCGAGACCCAGGCTCCCGACCCTGACATAGATGGAGCTGATCGAGCTGTTTCCACTCACTGGGCCAAACCCAGAAAAAGTGTTTGGCTGGACACGGTGTTGAGTTTTTCTGTTGTCTTCTCATGTTGACCCACTGACCAAATATGATAGCCACCATTGCTTGGGATTTTGCAAGTTTATAATCCATATAGAAGAAACATTGTTATATAAACCTTGCCAAGACTATAGGCCTTTTAAATTCCCAACTAAGAAGCTGAAGAAATTTATGGCAGTGTTGCTAGATGGGGAGGCCAAGTAAACTCACAGTGTTGATCTTAGGTCTGTTTAAATTTCTCTTGCTTTCTGGCACTTGAAGCAGTAGTGGAAAGAAATCATTTACTCATAGGAGCATTAAGCATTTGGAAAGGCCGGGCACCAGGGAAGAGCATTAGGAGCATAATTGATGTGACACGCGTGGTCCCAGCCTGGGGAGGGCAGGATCTCACTCCAGCACTGTAGCCATTCGTGTCTTGGGTGGCACAAAAACCTAACAGCACCTTTGAGCAATAAACAGAGCGAATTCTATGGAGGCTCCATTTTCCTGTGAGTGAAGTCTTGGTCATTAAGCAGCCCTCCCTGCTCCCCCATAAAAGGACACACTGCTTGGAAGAGGAGTAGTCATCATATAAGAAATATCCAGTTGCCCTTAAAGTCTAAGAATGTCGCTTTTTCATGAAGGTTTCTTCTGTTCCTTGCAGGTGTTTCTTCCGCCTTTTCTGTCTGTAAGGACGGCAGGATTAGCAATAGGAGTCACACAACTTCAGATCCTTTTAGGACTGCAGTTGGAGGAGAATGAGTTGAACCCTGAAGAGAAAAAAAATCAGTGTTTAGCACAGGACTTGGCTTTCATTTGCCAATCACATGTCTTTGTGGGAGAATCTGAGCTTTAGTCAACAATGACACCTTCGGCAAAAGGTTGTGATTCTGCAGATCTCACAGAGAAGTGCAAGGCAGAATGCTGCAGGAATCTCCACTCTTGCTGAGAGTTGAAAGTGAAATGAGGGAGCCTATTTTTACATGCCAGATTACCTTGATTTAACACAAGATGAAATGCAATCTGATATGTGAACTGGTAATGGACTAACAAATGACCCAAGTAAGAAGTCATTTTAATGTAAAGTCCTGGACATGATGTATTAACCTTCCCAGGAAGCCTGCTAATAGTTCGCCCCTAAGGTTCCTGGCTACAAGAATTTTCTGGATGTGACGCCTGAGCCTTATCTACCCTCCTCCCGCTGTCTCCACTTTAGTGCTCACTTGTGTGTAATCTGAGCATTTTATATGGGAAAAACTTGCTGGAGTTGAAACTGGAGGAAAATACGTCTTAATAGAATTTATAATTTAACAACCCAATAAGACAGACTAGAATTTATTGGAATAACATCTCCTAAAGACCTTTCATAGCCCAACTTTCATAATCAGTGACCTAGATCTTTAAAAGAAAAGGGAAAAGATGCCTGTATATCTTTTAAGCCTAAGAAAGTAGAACTTATTTAAAGTCTATAAGGTTCTCTATAGGTTTAAGGAATGATGAAAAAGAAAGAAAGAAAGAAAGAAAGAAAGAAAGAAAGAAAGAAAGAAAGAAAGAAAGAAAGAGAGAGAAAGAAAGAAGAAAGAAGCCTGATTTCTAATTTCCCTGCAGCAGGAATGACTGTCTTCTGTTTTCATTGCCTCTAGGCTCCACCCAACTCCCATTAAGTTCTGGGATTTGTGTATCTTTCGATGCAGACACTCAAATGCTTTCTTTACTCAGGAAGTTATTCTCCTCACGCCTTGTGAGGTCTTGGAACAAAAATTAGTTGAGAAAGAAACAAACGCTGCTCCTCTGCCCAGAAAAAAGTCGCATTGCATCATGTAGCTAAAAAAAGTGTGGTTGGTTCGTTTGGGGGGAGAGGAGGGTGGAGACGGTGCAGGCTGGGGTAAAGAGGAAGGCAGAGGGGAGGATCTCACATGTATAATTTCGCTCCCTAGAGAAATACATGTGCCAAGAGTCACTGTCTGAAAACGTGGTTTGTAGGGGAACAAAACACACGTGAACAGAAGGTGCTTGGCTAGGTACGACCTCTGAAGTCAGAAAGTGCGGGGTCGATGCCCGCGAGGATCTTGGTGAAGACCCCCTCTGCTGTCTAAGTTCTTCAGGTCATTCCTGGCTCTCACCCTCACTAATTCTCACTGCCACCTAAATACTAAGGTGTTTTTCATTTACAAGGAAAAACATTTTCTACAAAGTAGGTCCCCCACTCAGGTTTTAGCTCAAAGTGGCTTCCCCGCTCCTCAGATGGTGGGAAGATGTGGCTCGGAGGGGCCTGCACATCCTGCAGAACCGCTGGGCCCCCAGGGCACGGGCCTCGCAGAGCTTAGAAGTCTTGCAGCTTCTCTCTGCAGGGCTCTTCACTGACCCTCTCAAGCCAGAAAGAATGTCAAAACCCAAGACCGTGAGACGGGCTGGTAGTGCCAGTGACTAGGGTTCTGCCCTGGAGAAAGAATTTCTTAGAGATTCTGCCTCATTGTCGGAGATTATTTAAGGCAGGTGAGACTGACAAGAGACAGAAGCGATCATTCCAAATAATACAAATTATTTTAAACCAAGAACAGGGACAGTTCTTGGTTCAGTTTCTTCCTTCTAAAGTAGAGATAACAAACTGCTTCTTAGTATCCCCAAGATGACTCAGGGGACAGCAGCGCAGAGTGGCCAATGTCCTGTCTCACTAGTCAGCTTGCTTCTGTCAGACTGGCTCCCGTGCCTTAGTTTTTGTAAAAGGATAATAATTCCAATGCCTACCTTATAGGGCTATTGTAAGAACTTGTGATAAGAGACATGCAGTTTGCTTGGAATAGCTTGATATATTCTAAGTTTTCACAAAAAGTTAGCTATTATCATAATACATGTCAAGTCCCTAGCATAGCTATAACCTCCATGGAAGTTAGTTTTCCTATTCTCAAATCCCATGGCATATGCAAAATGAAACAGCATGACTGTATACAAGAACATGACTTCTTATGCTATCAGACCTGAGCTCAAACAACAGCTTCCCCCACTTACTAGCTCTACTAGTAGTCTGACCTCAGAGATATTACTTTCTATGAATGTTGGTCTGCTCATCTCTCATAAGCCCTGTCTCACAGGGTAGCTATGAGAACAAAGTTGGAGACTCCATGTAAGAAAGTATTTTATTTAATGGTGATATGTGGATTAGAAACTGCCAGAAGCCAAAGATGCATGCTCAGAGCTGACTGGTCTGATAAAATAAGCATTTACTGAACCCTTGCTATGGGCAGGCACTTTCGTGCTAGGCTCCGAAGATACAAGGTAAATATCACACAATCCTGCTCTCTGGGAACGTCTAGGGAGAAGAGTACATATGAAACACACCATCTTCATTCTGTGTGGCTATTAATATTTTGAAAGGATATTTCGGAGACCAGAGAAGACTCCATAAGCATATTGTTCCCTTGCCTAAAACATCTTCCTCCAACTCCTCACCAAACTAATTCTTATCGATTCTTCAGCTTTCAGATGACTTCATTTGGTCAAGAAAGCCTCTTCAAATCTCAAGATACTTTATACTTCAAAGGTACCCATGTTTCTCACTTTCTAATACTCAGTAAATACACAGCAATTTCATCATCGTGTTCCCTCCCATCTCAGCTTGCTAGCATTTTCAGAGTCATGTTAACTCATTCCCTTGGAAAATGCAGAGTAAATCTTTTATACAGGAAGAATGGATGTGCACCCAAAGCTGCTCATGGGTAGATGACCCCAAAAAGTGAATCAAGTATTGTAGGACATGGGGGTGGCGGTGCTCAGTGTCTCCTCTTTGGTCTGAAGGACTCGAAGGCAACTGTGTGATCATTGGCACAATTCACTGCATCAAGAATAACTTTAAGAGGCCAAAAATAGGGCTGGGGGTGTGTGTCTCAGTGGGCGAGTAAGCACATGTTTGACATACATGAGTGCCCTGAGTTTAATTCCTGGCTTCAAAAAAAGTCAAACCAAAAACAATCTACAACTACTCTCTCCCACAAACGGTCCAGTGCTTTTCCACAAGGATGTCAAGACAATTTGAGGGGGAAAGGACAGTCTTTCTAACAAATAGTACTGGGAAAGTGGGTTATCTACATACAAATTAGTAATCGCGGGTCTTCTTCACCTTATGTTATATACAAAAACTAACTTAAAGGAAATCAAAGACCTAAATGTAATAGCTAAATCTATAAAACTCTTACCAACACATATGGGAAAACATTTTTGATGCTGAATTTGGCAATGATTTCTTGGCTATAACAACAAAAGCAAAATAGGTAAATCCAACTACATCAAAATTAAAATCATTTATGCTTTAAAGAACACTATCAATGGAGTAAGAAGGCAACCCATGGAATAGAAGAAAACATTTGCAAATCATATATCTGATACAAGTTTAATATCCGGAATATATAAAGAACTACAATTCAACAACAAAAAATTAATAACCTAAAATAGGCAATGGCAAAGTAGATATTTCCCCACAGAAGACACAAGAAATCAGCAAAAATAATCTGAAAAGATTAGAGAAGTAAATACAAACCAAAAACCAAAAGAAGATACCATTTCACACCATTAAGATGGCTATTATCAAAAAGCTACAAAATACCAAGGTGGCAAGGATGTAGAAAAATTAGAATTCTTTTTTGGGGTGGGGGGGTGGCGGTGCTAGGGATCAAACTCAGGGCCTCATGCTTGCCAGGCAAACACTCTACCACTTGAGGTAAATCCCCAACCTGTAAGGAAAAATTAGAACTCTTAAGCAGGGATATTGGGAACATAAAGTGGTATAAATATGGTGGAAAATGATATAGATAGTCCTCAAAAAATAAAAATAGAATTATCTGATCTAGGAACTTCACTGGTGGGTATATACCCAAAGCATTCAAAGCAGGATCTTGAGGAGATAGTTGTATACCCATGTTTATGAAGGAATTATGCACAATAGCTACAAGATGGAAGCAACCCAAGTGTCCACCAATGTGAGAATGGAAAACCAAATACAATATATACACAAAGTGCTATTTTATTAGGCTTAAGAAGAAAATTCTAACAAGTTATAGCATATATGAAAATTAAAGGCATTATGTCTAGTGACATAAGCCAGTTACAAAAGAACAAATATATGATTCCACTTAATGAGGCTCCTAAAGTAGAAAATCCATGAAGACACAAAGTAGTATGGTGACCCCCAAGAACTGACAGGAGGAGGAATAAGGAGTCATCATTCAAAGGGTAGAACGATCAGCAAGGAAGATGGAAACGTTCTGGATATGGTGCTGATAGGCGCACAGCAATGTGACTGTTCTTAATACCCCCCCTGTGCTGTACATTTAAAAATGGTTAAAAGGGTACGCTTTATATAATGAATATTTTTCAAAATTAAAAAGATTAAAAAAAAAGAAGTAAAAGAAAAGATTCACTCAAACAAAAGGACAATGGTAATGCAAAGAGTCTAAAAATCCCATCCAGTTTTGGAATCTGAGCTTATTCCCCAGTCTTCTTTGAAAGGCGGAAGGGCAGCGGCAGGCCAGGCGGAGGAAGAGGAGATTAGCCCGAAGCAGTCTGCTGTGTCGAGGGGCTGGAGCTGGGAAAAGCCGGAGACTGTGATCTGCACAAGCTCCGCGCTGCTTCTCTAGACGCTCACCCATTTCAGGGAAATGGACTCCATCTGGCCCGAGTCAGTAGCGCTTTAGAAACACTGCTTTGGAGAGTTTGTTGATGTGCAAGAAAACTTTCGCGTCTTCCTTTGTTTTTAATCAAAGACGCCTTGTGATTGGCCAGAAGATGGCACCACCAGTTAGGACTCAGAGCCAAACCCAAAGTCCAGGCCGGTGGAGTCGGAACACTTTCCAAACTTGGACCCGAGGAAAGGGGCTGCAAGGAAGTGCTGCAGAAAGAAAGTTGTAGATCTCCGAGTACCTAAAGAGTGAGCCCAGATGAACTCAAACTCTTTAAGGATCTGCCTCTTAAAAGCAGGAGGAAGTCAGAAAGGCTGAGGTCCGGGCGTGGCCAGGTGATTTCGTTGCTCTGGGGAGAGCTGCGCACCCTCCAGGCTCAGGCCGGGCTTGCAGATGGAGAAAGGAGCTGCGAGAGGGAAGAGGCTCAGGATGCGGGACCAACGACCCTAACGTGGCTGATGGTGTTTTAAAAGAAGATGAACCAAATCTATTCATGGTTCTTCTAACCTTACCCTGTGATACTCAAGGAACCACCACACCGAATCTAGCTTTTTTGTTTTAGAGTCTTTCTTTTATTATTGGCTCCAAGAATAATCATCAAAGCTTCCCTAGTCAGTAGCAATGGAGATATCAAATATGCTTGTCCCATGAACAGTGTCAACTTTTAGAAAGCTAACTATTTCCAAACCTGAAAACAGACCTCCTCCAGCTGTGGATTTTGGCCCACTTCCATGTGGATTCATTTAAGAACAATTGCTCCTAAGAGTTGCTTTCAGCTTGTTTTGTGTGAGTGGTGCACATCTGAGACCCAGGGGGTGAGGTGCCTCCCTTCCGATAACAAAGCAAGGCCCAGGCTGGGTGTACTTAAAGCCGCAGAGCTAGGCAGGTACCCACTAGGGAGTGGGCAGCGCATGAGGGTGAACAAAGATGAAAGGTGGTGTGAAGAGGAAGTCATTTTCCAAACTCATGTATAAAGTTTACTTGGAAAAGTAACAGGGCCCAGAAACAGCCATGACTATTCCAAGCCTAAAGAAAAGCTGGGTGGACCCCAGTCAGTCAGGAGGGGGGCTATTTAAATAAATGGCTCCTGGTGGGAGGACCAGTGAGAATGCAAGAGATGAACATTGTTTTCAAGTAACTTCACTGCATTCTCTTCATTCTTCTAGCTGATTTCTGAGTTCACCTTTTCTGATGTTAGGGTATTTCTATTACAAAAGGCTCAAAAGAAACACCTTCATCAAAGGTTAGATTTAGATTTTCAAGATAAACTAGGATGTAATAATCCAAATATACACATTCCAAAGGAATATTTCTGCAGATTTTTGGAATTCTGTCAAGTGATTTGTAGTAATTTAAAAACACGACCCAAATTCTTTGACATTCCGCCCATTGAGAAGTGGGGTTAACATGCCCTCCCTTGAATCTGGGCAGATTTGTAATGATTTCAACCAACAGAATGTGGCAGGTGTGATGCTACGTCCTGATTTCCAAGACTAGTCCTCTTGGATGGTCAGTGTGGAGGAAGACAGCCATGGTGTAATTGCCAAACTGCTGGAAAGGCCTCATCGACACCTCTGATCAAAAGTCCCAGTTCAGATCCCAGCTGACAGCTGCATCAACCGCCAGCCACACGAGGGTCATCTTTTTTTTTTCCCAGTGCAAACAGAACTCTGTAGTGTGTACGTGCGTGTGTGTGTGTGTGTGTGTGTGTGTAACTTGATCCCAATTATATCGAACGAGTAATATATAATGAACTTCTGCTTTTTTTTTTTTTTTCAGACAGGGTCTCAAGTTGCCGAGGCTGGCCTGAACTGCAATCCTTCTGCCTCAGCCTCCTGAGTCACTGGGATTACAGATTGTGCCTCTGAGCCCACCTGAAGTTTTGGTATTAACTTCCAATTAGTCCCTCTAGGAACTATTGAGTCCTTAGCCAAGCGTGCTAAGGAACAGTCTCAGTTCCATTCTCTTCTCTGAATGCTGTTCTTAAGGTGTCCAGGTGCTGCTGACCCTCTTTGTGTGTTTTATGCTATATTTTCTCCTCCAGAAGGGCTACCAAACAAATCCTTACAAAGAACAAGAGGTCACTTTGGGCATCCAGCCCAGAGGAACCTTTAGATGGACCAGCCTCGTCTAACTGGCTGCAATTGCTTGAGAGACTCCAAACAAGAACGTCTCAGTCGAGCTCTGCTCAAGTTCCTCATCATCAACATTTCGAGCGAATGAAAAGGCTGTTTTAAGCTTCTAGGTTTTGGGGTAATCGACTATGCAGCACTAAGCACTAGTAACCCGAAATACAGTCTGTTGGGCACTTGTAGTTTCAGAGGAAAAGGTCATAAGACAGTTTTGTTTACATTTGTGTTACAAATTTGCAAGACAAGGTTAGTAATGGTTTTTACAAAAATCCCACTATGCCTTCAATAATGTTCTTAAAAACCACACGTGCACCAGTAGGGTTCCACGTAGTCAGTAAGTCATAGGTAACTTATCAGCCAACAGGATACAGTTTGTCACATTTGCATGTTATTATTTATAGTAGTTAAATTTATATTTTTCATTTTTGTCATGTTTTTCATTTGTTAGATGGAATATATTTATTATAAACACACATAACAGATACTGTTTCAAGTGAATACATTTAATCTTCAGAATGAGCTGGTATGGTAGGTATTATTATTACTAACCCCATTTTATAGAAGAGAAAACTGAGTCATAAAGAAATTAAGTATCTATCTAGTTCACGGGCATATGTAATCGAATTTGAATCCATAAATTTTGACCCTCTGCTGCCCCTCAATTTTGCATCATTTTATTCTCAATTTATACTCCCTCTCCCTTCCTCCCTCTCTCTCCCCCCGCCGTGGTACACTGAAATGCAAAAGAAGTAAAAAAAATAGTAATAAAATATATAGTTTAGGATAATATCAAGCATGTAGATGATCACCAGAACTCATGTGCAAACATAAAATATGCATCTGTAGAGACTGAAATAAGTGAATCAGAATATATGTAGCTGAAAATTAGACTTTCTAAGATTGTTTATCAGCCCTGTGTCTATTATATTATCTATTATGAAACTGTCATATAGTCATGATGCAACTCAAGTCTTCCCCTTATTTTTAAATGCAGCACAACAACCCCCTGGATAAACCAACAGTTTCTCTAGAACAAATGCAAAATAATATTTTCCCTTAAAAGCATTACAAATCGTGTAGCTAAGGGACAGGCATGACCAAGAGTACAGAGGTGTCACTTAAAGTGTCATCTTCTATAGTAAAACTCATCATGCCTTTGCCAATTACCTAATAAAAAGCCAGCTATAGATTTATTTAGTAACATCATGTTTGGCATTAGAAAGCATTAGAAGATATTGGGGAAGCTTCCTTTCCAAACGGCTCTGTGCGTGTCACCTAACAACAATGACATACAGTGTGGACAAGTAACTACTCTCCCTTGGAATGGTGAAAGACACAGACTCCTGAGCCAGGGAGCCAAAATTTGCATCCCAATCCTGCCTCTTGCTGGCAAAGTACTTCGCCTCTCTGTGCCTCAGTTTCCTCATGTGAATAATAATAATAATAATAGTGCCTACTCTGAAGCTGCTAAGAGAATTCAGTAAATCAATGCTGTAAAGTACTTAGGACAGTGCCTGGCACACGGTATCTGCTATATAAATGTTTGTCAAATAAGTAAATAAAGTGTGTGCTAATAGATATTTCATCCTGCAATTGAACAAAACCACTGAAGCACAGTGTACAAATGTAGAATATGTGTAATATACATAAGGAGAAATGTGTGAGAACTTTTTGTTTCGAAACTAACAGCTAATAATGCCGAAAAGGCTCTTTGTTAGGTTAATAATTGTCTTGTGAGGTATGATATAAATGGAAAAAGTTGAGTTCATTTGAGTATTGATGAGATGCCAGCTGTGTGCCCAGCAAGAATAAAAGAGTAAAATAATAGTCCTTAAATATCAATCCATATTCAGTTTCATTCACAAAGAACAGTGAATGGCAAAAACTATGACTCCAAAATTTAATTAAATGTTGAAGGAAATAAAGAAAACCGTAAATCTAATCCACTCACAGCTGCGAGCACCTTGCCGTGGGCTGTGTGAACAGGTAACAGCGAACCCAGCACTCATTCTCCACACTCCGCTCTGTTGATCGTTACAGATTAACTAGGACCTTAGTTACTCTTTGCAATGAAGAATCACAAAATCTTTGTGACATGCCACAATCCAAGCACTGCTCATGCAGCTGGGATCATCGGAGGGATGAGCGTGGTGGCGCTGTTGAATCCGCCTGCTTGGAGATCAACCGGCACCGCTGAGGCAAGCTGGCTCAGCTCCAGCTGTCTCTCATGTGCCCACAGACCGTCCCCCGCAGGTGTTCGTGGCAATGAAAGGTACAACAGAGCACTCAGGGACTTACAAAACCTCTCGAGGTCTGGCTCAGACCCGGCACACTTCCTTCCAACACCGGCGGTTGGCCAAATGAGCCAAAAGCCAGCCCACACTCAAGGTGCGGGAAAAGAGAATCCACCATGTGAGTGACCCAAACCACAAAGCCACACAGCAAAGGAAACCAGAGAGAGGCAAAGCCAAAGACCATTTCAATGATGGAAAATGCGTTTTTAAGTATACTTGAAATTGGTGATCTGTATTGATATGAACTGCTCATAATGGACTCTGTGGTTGTGAAAAGTTTGAGACCACTCTGATTCCATAATCAGCACTAAGGACATCATGGTTTTTAAGACCATCGTTTCCTAATAAGACCAAACTGGCACATGAATGTCTATCAACATTTTCAGGTATTCGACACTTCCATTGTTCATTAGAGAAAAAAAAATTAACGATGTATTATTGGATTCATTTGAAAACCATAAACAACAGAATGGAAGGAAATCCCTTCAATAGCCATGTGCAACCACAGTGGATCAGAAAACAGTTTGTCTTTAACTCTCAGGCTGAAATGCCAAATTCTCAACTTTGAAATGGTATGTATTCTTCAAATTAGTCTGACCAAGTGGCAAAACTAATCTTTCAGTGAAAGATTTCTTCTTAACTCCTGGGTTTGTGTCTAACCTGAATGTCAGTGACATTCACAGAGCCATCAAATACCTGCTGCATTGCCAATAACTTAAAATTGGAAATTAAGGCTTTCTAAGTTAAAAGAAATAGGAAAAGGAAAAGAACATGACCAGATGAGGAAACAGACTTATGGGTCAACTATCCATCATGAAACCAGATGATCAGATAGTCTTTCAGGGAGATGACTTGGGGAAAGATTACATAGCTATCACTACTACAGTATATACGGGGAAAAAATGATAATTTTAAAATTTACTTTTCAAAACTTATAAAGACTCTTTTAAAATATGCCTAAAAGCGGTAGGCTATGTGTGCATTTTTGCCATTATGCACTCTGTAGACAGTGAAAATTTGAAATAGTGTTATGGACCTAATGTTAATGTCCTCCCACCATTCTATGTTGAAGCCCTGACCCTCAGTTTGGATGTGGGGACTCTGGGAAGTAATTAAGTTTACATGAGGTAAAGTTGGGGCTCCATGATAGGAGTCATGCCCTTAGAGGAAGAATGGACTGAGTCTGTCTGTCTCTTGTACCAGCCTATGATATTTTGTTACAGCATTCCAAGAAGAGTAAAGAAGTCAGCAAGTGTATGAAAAACAGCTCATGTAAGAACATTGCCTTGAGAGCCATCAGTCTGCGGAGTCTGCGCAGATCAGGCCCTTGCAGTCACGTGTAAGAGCAGTCACCTTCAGAGAATACCGTACAGTCATTTTGCATTGCAAAAGCCTCTCGGAGACCCCAATTGACCAGGAAGAGTGAGAAGAAATGAAATTATCTTGGTTCCCAGAATCATCCTAAAAGTGAATATGGTTGAAATGAACTATCTGCAAGACATCAGATTACAAGCTACAGTGATGCGTTCATCTTCTAGGGCTGCTGTGACAAATTATCACATATTTAGTGCCTTAAAACAACAGTTTATTCACTCGCTGTTCTGGAGGCTCCAGGGGCCTGAACTCAAGGTGGGAGCAGGGTCATGCTTCTTCCAGAGGCTGCAGAGGAGAGCTGCTCCTTGCCTCTGTCAGTTGCTGGTAGTTCCAGACACTCCGTGGCTTGTGGCTGTGTAAGCCCACCCTATCCCCTACCTTCACATGGCCTTGCCCTCAGTGTGTCTTCTCTCCTTCCGGGTCTCCTAAGGACTTCTGTCACTGGATCTAGATCTTTCCTGGATGATCTAGGGGGATCTCAAGACCTTTAATTGAATTACTTCTGTAAAGACCCCTTTTCAAAATAACATCGGATTCATAGACTCTGAGCAGACATATCTTTTTGTGGGGGAGGGGACACTGTTTAAGCCACTACAAATGCTAAAGGACAGCAGCAGGGAAAATTAACAGAAAGGCCCTGTAAAACTACTCTTCTCTTTAAAATATAATACATTTGGGACTAAAAGTTCTTTCTATTTTATCTGATACATGCCACATAATTGATCTCGATTGTGTCTGGGATTCCAAAATAGTATTATCTTACAACTGGGTATGTGTTGCACATAATTTCTTTCTCTTTTTTTTTCTGGTGCTGTGATCAAACTCAGGGCCTTGTGCTTATGAGGCAAGCACTCTAACCACTGAGCTAAATCCCCAGCCCCACACATAATTTCTATAAAGTTTTTCTTTTTTTTAAAGAATGGAAAAGGAGGTAACCTGGGATGACAAAAGATGAAAACAATCTTTGCGTGATGAAAAAAATCTCTGCCTGACTGTGAACTACTCTTTCAATTGACAGCAAAATGCTCTAACTTATTGATTTGGTCAGGTTTCTTTTCTGGGTCTTTGTAGTCCTCCTACAAAGTCATAAAGAGCGGAAGAGAAGCTTCTGGTCACTTACTCCCCATTCTCTCTTACTTTGGAGTGAGCCCATGACTTCTTTCTTTCCTCATGACTTAGAACCTTCAATGTAAGAGAACAAATACATCTGATCTTATTATCTACTAGAATTTTTTTTTAAATTTAATCTCCACTCAATCTTTGAAGCTATAATTGACTATTGGAGGGCGTTATTCCAAATTCAAGATCTTAGAATCTGGGGTCTTAACTTGGAGCCCAGACCCCTTCCCCAAAATTCAAAGAACCTTTCTGTGAAGCTCCCCATTTTACATCACATTCCCAGAGAAGCCCATTAGCTCAAAATGGTAAGAACGTCCACAGCTTGGCTCAAACCATGAGCCATCAATTTGCTGCCGGCCTTTGAGAAATTCTTTACTTTTCGTGCGCAAAACTAGTATCTAGATGAGGCTGATAGCAATAATAAAGGTTTTTTAAAAAATAATTGTTTTAGAAAAACAATTTGAGGGGTTGGGGATTTAGTTCAGTGGTACAGCACTTGTCTAACACACACGAAAGGAATAATTCCTTACAAATAAATATACGAAAATGTGTTCAACATCACTAGTCATTTGAGAGATGCAAATCAAAACAACGTTAAGATTCCATCTCACTCCAGAAAGAACTGTGTTTATGAAAAGAATCAACCAGTAACAAATGCTGGCGGGGCTGTGGGGAAAAAGGAACACTCCTCCATTGTTGGTGGGAATGTAGACTGGTCCAGCCACTATGGAAATCAATATGGAGATTCCTCAAACAACTAGAACTAGAGGTTCCATTTGATCCAGCTATCCCCCTGCTGGGGATCTTCCCAGAAGAACTGGAATCCTCATACCACAGGGATGTATGCACAACCATGTGTATAGCAACACAATTTGTAATAGCTAAGTCTTGGAAACAGCCTAAATGCCCAGCAACCAATGAATGGCTAAAGAAAATATGGTTTTTCTACATAATGGAGTACTACACTGCCATAAAAAGGATAAACGAGTCAATTGTATGTAAATGGATGTTCCTTGAGAGCATACTATTAAGTGAAATAAATCGGACACTTATGAGTACACATCGAATTGTTTCTCTGATACGAGAAACCATGGATGTAAAAAAGGACGAAGAGGTGTAATAGATATAATCTAAAAGGAAGATAATATTCCAAGGAGAGGAGCATTGGACGGAGAGAGGGGGAGAGAGGAAGGGAAAAGAGGGATAGAAAAAGGAAAGGGAATTCATGGAGAAATGTGAATGTACCTGCTGTAAATAGGGAAGGGAATAGAGGCGAGGGGCGGGGAAGAGGGGGGAGAACCAAGATGCACCATGTACTTGTACAAAATAAATGTGATGAATGTAACCATTATATGTACATTGTACCAATACATATTCTTGGTTAAAAAATTAAAAAAATTAAAAAATTTAAAAAAGATTGTGCATTTTGGTGAGATCATGCAGGAAAAAAAAAAAACAAAAACAAAAGAATAATTCCTTAGAACCTTCAATGTAAGAGAACAAATACATCTGATCTTATTATCTACTAGACTTTTTTAAAAAAAATTTAATCTCTGCTTAGATTTGCCTGAAGTCCTCCCTCCAGGGAGAACTGACAACTCCCTCTAATCTGTCCCCACTGTTCCAGCATTACTTCTTAAATATTTTAAGTGATTATATGCTTTTCTCTCCTTTCCAGGTTTTATTATGCACCATGTCCTATTTATTTCTGTATACAAGCATTTTAGCCCATAGTAGTTTAAAAATATTTGTTAAGCAGATGTACAGATGAATGACAAACACTAGCTGTCTTTAAACCAGAAATCTTATGAAAACCACTCAGAACCAACCCATCCAGAATACTGAAAACCACCAACCACCCCTCTCATTGGCCCTACCTTCTCAAGCGGCACTGAGCTGAGCTTGCAGCTTGACTGACACAAGAGCTGTACCAGGAAAAGTGTCTGTATCTATTCTCAGAGCATCTTTTCTTTAAGGAACATACAGAATGATATCTGGGTGCACCATGACTGCAGAAAACTATTAATCATAGTCCTTCGCTTGCGATGTAAGCTTTTCTTACTTGGTTTGAAAGAGGGTTTGCATGTTATTATCTGGCAATAGACTGCCCACGTGTGATAAGAGAAGCAGCAGAATGAAGTTCAGCTCCTCATTCCCAACCAGGGCTGGCCACTGAGCGGGCCACTCAGGGGATATGGTGGTGGCGGGTGGGACAGCAGCCCTGTCACTAGCTGCCTGCTGTGCATGATCTTGTTCACATTTATTACACTGCAACAGTCCTGGTACTCGTGGAAAAGACAAGTGATCTAAAAATGAAGTACAAATATGAAAACCAACTACTCCATCTTTCCAGTTCCTCAGACCAAGAAACCACTAATCTCCTCTCCTAACCCCATATCCAACATACAACCCATCAGCAAGCTCTGCTGCATACGCACTGTGCCCAGAATCTCGGCACTGCCTGCCACTTTCACCTCCACTATCCTAGTGGAAGGCATCTTCGTCGCTTGCCTGTACTGAGATACCCTGTCTCCTGCTCATGCTCCCCTACAGTCTATCCTCAGCAAAGCACCCACCGGGATCATGTTAACTCACAACACAGCCTGTCTTGCTCAGCACATTTTCCCATCTTACTCAGAGAAGAGGCTGAGTTCTCACAATGGCACTGAAACTGTGTACAGTCCTCTGCTTTACCACCTGTAATCTCCCCTCTTTTCAGTGTACTCCAGCCTCAGTGTCTTCCTTGCTGTTCCTTAAAGTTTACACGTTTTTCTATAAGTGGAATTTTACTTTCAAACAGAACAAGAGGGAGGAAAAACAGTTGACTTTTCCTTTCTGAGTGAGCTCCTGGTCCTTAAAATCCTTCGAAGGCCTGGGCCACTCACAGTAAAAGGGGCATTCTCATAGCAGGTTTCTGCTCTTGTCTAATATTTATGGGGCTAGAGATCAAATATTAAGTCCACCTTGCCATAGACTGTGGCTGGCTTTTGTGCCTGAGTCTGCTGGGAGTGGACTGGACTCAGTCAAGCAAATGACCATGTAAGCATGAGAAACAGAAAAAGAACAGCCTTAAATATATCGGACTAAACCACAGGGCTAAATTTGAACAACTTTGCTGCTAGTTAGTTCTATTTGCCAGTTAAAGCATCTCCAATATAAGTTTGTTGACTACCTACTACCTAAGCTGCACACTAGAATGAAACACTTTGTTCTTCAAAAATGACCAGCATGGGGTTTGGGAAGCAGCTCAGCGACAGAGTGCTTGTCCATCCATGCAAGGCCTGGCACTGAAGAAAAAAGAAAAAAGACCAACAGAGTACTGGAAAGATCCAAGAGCAGATCAAGTCATCATAGAAATGTTTTATTAATCAAACATATTTACATTTCTTGGTCAATGATCTCTAAATGTGAGCCTGTTTTTCATTTAAATACAATGTAATCTTGGTAGATTCTATCACAAGAATACAGCAGCATGCATGATCTCATTGGTCTTTTGCAGTTTTTTTCTTTTTAAGATGTGAGTTTAACAAAGTTAAAAAGAAGATAAGCAAATTGTTTTCTCTTCTAACTGCAGGACCATCATTCTTGTCTTATCACAGATCCATGAAGCAAGCTGTCCTCCTGCTCCTCACCACCCACAGCGAGTTTCTCCTTCTCTCAACTGGTGTGTTTACATTTTCTACTTCAGAAAGCAGAACTAAAATTGAGCACTCATCCTAACCATTTTATTTGGTGGGAAGACAGAGCGAGACATATTTCTATTCCAATGAAAAATATTAACGGTAAATTTAAAATAATTCTATTAAGGAGCTTCGCACAATGCCCTGATAACACCTAAACATCACACTTCTACTAGCATACTACAAAGCTAGATGCCTTCCCCTCGATACAGCAAAATAAATTCACTTGGGAACGTTAGGTTTCCTAAGTAACTTTGCTAGTCTAAGCTAGTTTTCCTTCAAAGCTTAGTCACTCCCTTAGCCTTCACATTTGAACAAGAAGAAGCCTCTTCCACAAAGTACTTACAAGTTCAAAGAAGAATTTGCCTGCTTTTGCTTTTGTATTCTCTTGAAGCTGGGATAAATATGAGAATGTGTGCTAGCTTGTTCAGAGGAAGCGAGACTAAAGGACTGATTTTGTTAGCATTAGACAGAGTTCAAATGCAGACGAAGATGGACTGAAAGCTAGTGGACGTTTGGTCTAGAATGGCTGCTCTCTTCCAACATGTGGGAATCACCTGTTGTGGCTGGATTTTTTTAACACAGAGGAGTTCTTGCTGTAAAAATGTTATCTCTAACTTGCTAAGTTTATAGAAAGATTGTTTTTGGTCAGGACTGATGTGCCAAGCTTTGGGGGGAGTGGGGAGGCAGCAACAGGGATGTTTTGTGAGGCAGGAAACAGGAAATACCAACTAGGAGCCTACCATGTTCAACTGACATGGAGAACACAATCGTTGTTTTAACAAACGTGCCTGTTAGACTCTGAATCTGAGGGAAGGTAGGAGATACTGTGGTTTCAATACCACTGTCAGGAACTGCCTGGTAATAAATCCAGTTCATAGAGAAATTTTATAAACTTATTTTTTGAGCAAAACTCACAGTTTGATCTAGATTATGCCCAAGAACTTGAACTTGTTCCTTGAGTACCTCATGCATGTAACTACAATATTTGTGCTACTGATAAACCAAACCCATAATGACTCCATTCTTTCTGCCTCACTATTGAAAACAACAGGCTTACCACATAAGCCCATATTCTTAAGGACACAACTGCATAATTACTCCATTGATGCCTGAAAAGTAACTCACTTAGCATTCAGACAGAACAAAGGAAGAGCACTAGATTTCACTTAGCCCCATTCACGATTTGTTTTCACTTGTCGATAGTGTTCGAGCCTAGTTCTTCTCTTTTGGCTACTCTCCAACATAACTGTCCTTCCTGCCTGTTGCTATTTGTCCTAATGTATTTCACACACTTGAGAGAGTTTTTTTTCTTTTAATGTGGAATTTTAGTTGCATGTTTAGAAAAACAAAAATGCCTGCCAGCCATGAGATATTTGAAATTCTGCTGCCCAGCAACACGAAATAGGAGATTATAAAATCAACAACTACAATGATATATAGCTTAAGAGTCTTTCAGCATTGTTTTCACAAAAATGTTTTATAAATTATGCCTGTGTTAATTTTAAAAAGTTCTTGTTCTAAAAAAAAAAAGCTTTGCATAGGGAAACATTTTCCCTGCACAAAAATTAAAATCTTTGGTTGGAATGGAGGGAAAAAGCTGCTGAGATAATATTGCTAAGTAAATATGAGGTGAGAAAGGGATAAGATAGTATGTCTGCTGTAGAGTACTTATTAAATTAGATAAACCATGCTAAACAGAATAGTACTTCACAATGTAAGTTAAGATCATTATCATCTCCAACAAAAGCTGGGAGGGGCTGGGGATTTAGCTCAGTGATTAGAGTGCTTGCCTTGCAAGCACAAGGCCCTGTGTTCGATCCCTGGCACCACAAAAAAAAAAAAATATATATATATAGGGCTGGGGATTTAGCTCAGTAGTTAAAGTGCTTTCCTTGCAAGCACGAGGACCTGAGTTCGATCTCAAGCACCAAAAAAAAAAAAAAAAAAAAAAAAAAAAAAAAAAAAAAAAAA